>JAJIBD010022639.1:0-19958 GCA_021461705.1 Cryptotis parvus | reverse complement strand
ATTCCATACAAATTTCAGGGAGTGTTTGTTCAATTTCTTTGAAGAACATCATGGGTGTCTTTATAGGGACCGCATTGAATCTGTATAAAGCTCTAGGGAGTATTACCATTTTGATAATGTTAATCCTTCTGATCCATGAGCAGGGAATGTTTCTCCATTTCCTCAGGTCCTCTTTTATTTCCTGAAGTAACGTTTTATAGTTTTCTTTGTAGAGATCCTTTACATTCTTTGTCAAACTGATTCCTAGGTATTTGATTTTCTGCGCGGCAATTGTGAATGGGATAGTTTCTTTAATGTCCCTTTCTTCTCTTTCTCTGTTTGCATATAGGAAGGCCATTGACTTTTGGGTATTGATTTTGTACCCTGCTACTCTGCTATAGGAATGTATTATTTCTAGGAGCCTCTTGGTAGAGAGTTTCGGGTTTTCCAGGTATAATATCATGTCATCTGCAAATAGTGATAACTTGGCTTCTTCCCTTCCTATCTGGATGCCCTTAATGTCTTTTTTTTCCCTGATTGCTATGGCAAGTACTTCCAGTACTATATTGAATAGAAGTGGTGAGAGTGGGCAGCCTTGTCTTGTCCCTGATCTTAAGGGAAGGCTTTCAGTTTTCCCCATTGAGAATGATGCTCGCTGTGGGCTTGTAGTTGATGGCCTGGATTATCTTGAGGAAGGTTCCTTCAATCCCCATTTTATGGAGAGCTTTCACCATGAACGGGTGTTGAATCTTGTCAAATGACTTCTCTGCATCTATTGATATGATCATATGGTTTTTATTTTTCTTTTTGTTGATATGATGTATTATGTTGATTGACTTGCGGATGTTGAACCATCCTTGCATTCCTGGGATGAATCCCACTTGGTCATGGTGTATAATCTTTTTGATGACTTTTTGGATTCTATTTGCTAGTATTCTGTTGAAGATCTTAGCATTTGTATTCATCAGGGAGATTGGTCTGTAGTTTTCCTTTTTGTGGCATCTTTGTCTGCTTTGGGTATCAGGGTGATATGTGCCTCGTAAAAGCTATTTGGGAGTATTTTTTGTTTCTTCAATTTTCTGGAAGAGCTTAAAAGGAATTGGGCGTAGGTCCTCTTTAAAGGTTTTGTAGAATTCACTGGTGAATCCATCTGTACCTGGGCTTTTGTGTTTGGGGAGACTTTTGATTACCGATTCTATCTCCTCGATAGAGATAGGTTGAGGTATTCCAAATCTTCTTGTTGCAGACTTGGGAAGCTATAGGAATTCAGGAATTTGTCCATTTCTTCTAGGTTCTCTTGTTTTGTGGCTTACAGGCTCTCATAGTAATCTCTGATGATCTTTCGAATTTCTGTGGTTTCTGTTGTGATGTCCCCGCGTTTCATTTCTGATTCTATTTATTTGGGTTCTCTCTTTTCCTTTTCTTACAAGTCTTGCAAGTGGTTGTCAATCTTGTTTATTTTTTCAAAGAACCAGCTTTTTGTTTTGTTGATTTTCTGGATTGTTTTTGACATTCCATCTCATTGATTTCTGCTCTAAGTTTTATTATTTCTCTCTTTCTGCTTGGGTTGGGTTCCTTTTGTTGATCACTCTCTAAGATCTTAAGTTGTGAAGTCAGACTGTTTATGATGGTCTTTTCTTCTTTTCTGATGAATGCTTGAAGAGCTATGAACTTGCCTCTTAACACTGCTTTCGCTGTATCCCACAAATTCTGGTAATTCGTGTCTTCAGTCTCATTTGTTTCCAGGAATCTTTGTATTTCCTCTTTGATTTCTTTTATGACTTGCTGGTTGTTCAGCAGTGAGCTGTTTAGTTTCCAGGTACTTGGTATTAGTCTCTGTTTTTGTGTACAATTAACTTCTATTTTCAGTGCATCATGGTCTGAAAAAATAGTTGGCACAATTTCTATCTTCTTGATTTATGGAGGTTTGATTTATGGCTCAGCATGTGATCTCTTTTGGAGTATGTTCCATGTGCACTGGAGAAGAAAGTGTATTCAGCTTTTTGGGGATGAAATGCCATATATATGTCTACCAGCCCTCTTTCTTCCATCTCTTCTGTTAGGGCCAGTATTTTTTTGGTAAGTTTCAATCTTGTTGATCTATCCATGGTTGATAGAGCAGTGTTGAAGTCTCCAACTACAATTGTGTTGCTGTCAATGTCTTCTTTGACGTCTGTTAGTAGTTGTTTTAGGTATTTTGCTGGCCCCTCGTTGGGTGTATGTATGTTTAATAGCGTGATTTCTTCCTGATATATGCATCCCTTGACTATTAAGAAGTGACCTTCACTGTCCCTTCTGACCTTCTTCAGCCCGAAGTCTATGTTGTCAGATACCAGTATGGCTACCCCAGCCTTTTTGGATGGGTTGTTTGAATGAAGAATTGTTTTCCAGCCTTTTATTTTGAGCTTGTCTTTTGCTCCGATTGTTCACGTGTGTTTCTTGAAGGCAGCAGAATGTCAGATTCAATTTTTGATCCATTGTGCCACTCTGTGTCTCTTAACTGGTGCATTTAGACCATTGATATTGAGAGATATTATTGTCATGGGATTTTGTGCCATCTTTCTGAATAGGTTGGTTGTTCTTTTGGGTTATGTCTCATCTTATAGTAGATCTTTCAGTCCTTCTTTTAAGGTTGGTTTTGATTTTACAAAGTTCCTAAGGTGTTGTTTATCCAAGAAGTTGTATATCTGTCCTTCAAATCTAAGTGAGAGTTTAGCCGAATAAAGAATTCTTGCTGAGGCATTCATTTCATTAAGTTTTTTTACTATATCCCACCACTGCCTTCGGGCTTGGAGGGTGTCTTCTGAGAAGTGTGCTGAAAGTCGAATGGATGCTCCTTTGTGTACAATTTCCTTCTTTGATCTTGCTGCCTGAAGAATTATGTCTCTGTCTATGGCATCCATTACTTTGACTAGGATGTGTCTTGGGGTCTTTCTATTGGGGTCTCTTCTTGCTGGTACGCGTCGGGCTTCTTGGATCTGGATGCCTTCGTCCTTTAACTCGGGAACTTTTCAGCCAGGATGTTTTTAACTGTTTTAATTTCATTGGGGTTACTTTCCTGTCCCTCTGGGACTCCTATGATTCTTATGTTGTTCCGCCTGGCTTCATCCCATTGTTCTCTGTTCCTTTTGCTGATCCATTTTCCTGTCTTTTTCCATCTTATGTAGATCTCTGAGTGCTTTCTGCAGCTCATCTTCAGTCTCACTGATTCTCTCTTCTGCTGCTGTCATCCTACTGTTGAGAGCCCCGATTGTGTTTTTCATTTTGTCTACTGAGTTTTTAAGCAATGATATTTCTATTTGCATGGTTCTCATTTCTGGTCTCATTTCCTCCCATAGTTTATTGACTGCCCTTTCAACTACTTCATTTATGTTCTCCTGTATTTTATTGGACATCTGCTCAATTTTTTCGTTGAGCTCCTTAAACATCCTACCAATTTCTTCTCTAATTTCATTATCAGAGAGATCATGCACATCTGTATTCTTTTTGAGTCTTCAGGCTCGATTTCTTCATCTGTTCTTCGAGCTGGGTATCTGCGTTGTTTCCCCATGGTGTTGTGGTGTTCAGGGATAGATTCCTCTAGTGTACTGTTTCTTTTTTTCCTGAGGGTATTTCCCTTCCCTTTGTGTTGAATTTTCTAGTTTTTCTATTAATAAGCATCAGTGTTAGCGGCCGCCCGCCCGGCCAGCCTCACACCCCAGGGAGGTTACCTGAGCCAGAGTCAGGCCGGTGTGAGAGTTCAAAATGACCGTTTACTTCCGCTTCTGCTCGGACTTCTGGGGTTGTAGTTCCACCTTCTGCCGAGACCTGGGGCTCTACCATGACCCCAGGCACCTGCCCGGCCAGCCGCACACCCCAGGGAGGTTACCTGAGGCGGAGTCAGGCCAGTGTGAGAGTTCATAATGACCATTTACTTCCACTTCCGCTCGGACTTCTGGGGGTTGTAGTTCTACCTTCTGCCGAGACCTGGGGCTCTACCACGACCCCAGGCGCCCGCCCGGCCAGCCTCACACCCCAGTGAGGCTGACTAGGCGGAGTCAGGCCGGTGTGAGAGTTCAAAATGACCGTTTACTTCCTCTTCCGCTCGGACTTCTGGGGGTTGGAGTTCCACCTTCTGCCGAGATATGGGGCTCTACCACTACCCCAGGCGCCCGCCTGGCCAGCCTCACACACCCCAGGGAGGCTGCTAAAAATAATTATTTAAAACAACATTTTATTACTAAACAAATATTTAAATATCATTGTTTGATTAGTCCAATTTTTTGCCTGCCACTTGAGGTATTGCAGGTGTGGCTGTGGTGCCTGGCTGCATCAGCAGATGGCAGACAGGAGACAGGCTTGTCTATACCCGGGCTCTGCCCTGTGGGCCCCGGATGGTTGATTGTTTGACGTAGAAAAAGACTGGGCCCCCTGAGATGAACCCATAGCCACAGCAGAACCTGGCAAGCTACCCGTGGTGTATTCAATATGCCAAAAACAGTAACAATAATGGGCTTCATTCCCAATGAATGTAGACGTTCCTGGTGCCTGCTTGAGCAAATTGATGAACAACAGGAAGACAAGTGACAAGTGACAAGACAAGTCCTATTTTTAATAACTACTTACTGATTATTACTCATTAATTTTCTTTTACATGGTTTATTTAAATTATAGCATTTACACACAGAAAGTAATTCAAACAGACTAATCTACAGAGGAATAACGCTTAATGTAGTTTACATTTTATATGTAGATTTTTATATTATCATATATTTTGGCCTTGATATGAGAATGTGCCAAACTGGCTTTAGAAACAATTGGTAACAACAAACCCACACATATATGCCCAGATGATATTTATAACAGATCTGATAAAACGGGAAAAGGATAGTTTATTCCAGAACTGCTTTTGGGAAAACTGGATATTCACATGCAAAAGAGAAACAAAGCCTGCATGACTCAGGAGCAAAATTATCTACCTTGCAAGCAGGAGGGAACCAGTTCAATTCCTGATACTGTACATGTATCAAATTTGGCCTCAGAGGCTCAGCTGTTTTAGATTCTCAGTGGAGCATCAAAGTGATCTTTGGTGCCCTGAAACCAGGTGTGTTCAAGAACTGCAAGTAGAGTACATGCCTCTCCTCCCTCCTACCTGCTATCAAGTACTGCAACTAAAAGTGTGCAAACATCTCAGGTGGGTGTGCCCTTGCCAGTGAGTGCATTATGGCCAAGTGTGCAAATATTGCAACTAAGTGTGCAACCACCACAAGCAATCTCTAGACACCAACATTTTCATTATCATCAACAGTAAAGAAGGCAGGGAGAGTAAATAAAATAAACCTGAACACTTGCCTTACCCTACTCATTGTAAGGTGTTTAAAATGAATACTTAAATGTGAGACCTGAAATAATAAGATTCCTAGAAGGAAACATAAAATAAAAAATTTCTGACACTGATCTTGTCGGTGGCTTTTCTTGATTGCACCACCAAAAGCAGTAAGTATCAAAACAAAAATAAAGTGATGATAGCATAAGAAAAAGCTTCTTCACAGCAAAAACAATGAATGAAGTAAGAAGATAACCTACTGAATGAGGACTCTTATACTGGATTAGGAGTTTCAATAAAACATATATAAGGAACTTTCTTTTTTTTTCTTTTTGTTTTCTTTTTGGGTCACACCTGGCGATGCTCAGGGGTTACTCCTGTCTCTGCACTCAGGATTTACTCCTGGCGGTGCTTGAGAGATCATATGGGATGCTGGGGATCGAACCTAGGCCAAAACAGGCCAGCCACTTGAAAGGCAAATGCCCTACCCGCTGGACTATCACTCCAGCCCCAACAAGGAACTTTCTTAATGGAAGAGTATACACAGAAATACACACCAAAAAGGGCAGATACTGAAGTAAACCCTAAGGTATACGGACAGTTTACTTGCAACAGTGAACTTTTAGGAACATCAGGAGAAGAAAAGAAAGTTTTCAACAAATGGTGATGGGTAACCTGGCTAGCCATATTTAACAAAACAACATAAAAGAAAGAAAAAAAAAGAAATTGGGTCCATATTTTGGCACTATATACAAAAGTCAATTTAAAATAAATTAAAGACCATAGTATTAAACCCAGTCTATAAAATCTATTGAGAAAACGTTAGCCAAAAGCCTCTATTTTCTGACTTTAGCATTTGAAAAGAAAAACATAAGCTAAACAAACACATAGAATTCCATCAAACTAAAATATTTCTGCATTGTGAAAGAAATGACAGTTAAAATAATGAAACACCTCTAATTGGGAGAAAATATTTGCTAGCCAGCCATCTGAAAAAGAGTTACCAAGATTCATAAAGCAGTTACAATACTCTGCACACACACGGACACTCAGACACACACACACACACACGCTCGCTAGCACCTGCACACACACAACTGCCCCATCAAAAAATTCAGAGAGGAAATGAACAGACACATCCTCAAAAAGACATGCAGATAGTCAAAAGGCGAATGAAAAGTGTTGCTGGTTGTCAGGGGAAATGTAAATCGAAATGACAAGAGATAACCAGTGAGAATAGCATTTTCCAAACAGAGTGGAAGCAACCAGTGCTGACAGACGCAGGAAAATGGAACCCTGATTCACTAGTGGAGGGACTGTCATCTGGTTTCATCTTTTTTGGAAAATAGCGTGAATACTTCTCATAAATTTATAACTAGAACTCCCATATGACCCAGCAGTTCCACTCTTGTACTTCTACCCCAAGAACAGAACATTAATTCAAAATGATAGATTTTCGCTGCAGCACTATTTACAATAGTTGAGCATTGAAAACAACCCAAGTAGCCATATATGAGTGGATAAGGAACATAGTGTGTATACTATAATTATACATATTGAACATAACTAGAATATAATATAACTATACACCATGGAATATTACTTTGTTATGAGTAAAAATAAAATTCTTTTGTCACTACTTGGACAGAAATAGATGGTGTCTTGTTAAATGAAATAAGAATCGGAGGAAAATCATCCAAATGCTGCATGATCTATGATCTAAATTATCTAAGGTATATAAGCAAGGGAAATGGACAGTGGACAATGAAAATAAATCCCTGAACTCTAACAGAAGAGTGAAGATGATCAAATTGGATGGGGGTAGGAGTTTGGAGAGGTCTAAGGTGGTCTAGAAGTGACATAAAGAGAGTGGCGCAGGGGGCCAGAGTGATAGTAAGAGGGATAACATGCTTGCCTTACTCACAGCCCACTCAAGTTAAATCCTTGGCACGCCATATGATCCCCAAGAATGATCGCTGAGTGCAGTCAAAAGGAGTAAGACCTGAGCACCTCAGTTGTGGCCAAAAAGACAAAGGGGTGGGGTGGGGAAGAGGGTAGAATAGGGATTTTGGACTTTGGTCATGTGGTGTTGTAGTAAATTTATACACAAAAAGCATAGTCAAATTATTTAAAACTATGTTAAAGCTATAATAATAATAAACTAAAGTAATTAAGACTGTTCCCTTTGAGGCATAGTGTGTTTCAAGTGTATGTTCCACTTCTTGCACATGTGCGATCGCCAGTGTCTCAAGTTCCTGGAACACTGCAGAATGTGGTATGGGGTCACTGGGTAAGAACCTACCTCACCCACCAAAGTACTGCTATGTGTGGCACATACAATGATGCAAAAAGTAATTGATATTAAAATATTTTTTAAATTTTATTTATTCATTTTTTGATTTTTGGGTCACACCCAGTGATGCTCTGGGGTTACTCCTGACTCTACACTCAGGAATTATTCCTGGCAGTGCATGGGGACCATATGGAATGCTGGGGATTGATCCCAGGTCGACTGCATACAAGGCAAATGCCCTACCTGCTGTGCTATTGCTCCGGCTCTGAGATTAAAATATTGATCAGAGACATTGAAAGAATTTTTCATAGAAGATATGCAGAAGTGGTACTCAGTGTCACCATTTGTCACGAAACCGAAAATCAAAATCACAGCGAGACAGCATCTAACAGCATTAAGAATGACTTTAAAAAAAAAACCACAGGGCCACCTGCCCCTCGAGGTGTTGCAGGTGTGGCTGTGGTGCCCTTTGTGCTGGCAGGTGGCAGACAGGATATAGATTTGTCTACACCCCAGGGCTCTGCCTTGTGGGACCTGGATGATGGATGGTCTGACATAGGAAGAACACAGTGTGTAGCTGCGCAAGAGGCTTAGATAACAAAGTGGGCTAGGACCAGGTCCTTCCCAGGATCTTTCATATCTGTACAACATAATGATCATTGTAGTTGTAACAGACTGGGGATGTTGATGGGGAATGAGGAACTATAATGTCACATTAGAAATCACTACTGAATTTACACATAAATAATTGCATCATAAACCGTAAGGCAAGTCACAAGATGTAGGAGATGAGAGAGAAATACAGAGACAGAAATAGAGATAGATGAGAGAATCAGATGCATGCGGGAGAACTGTCATCCTGCTCTTCCCTAGCTCATCTGACCATGAGGCTCCCAGGAGGCAAGATGGGTTTTGGGAGTGGTCCCATCACTTCTGTAAGGCCTCAGAAGCAGCCAGATGAGACTCTCTCACCATAATAGCCACCATTATCACAGTCTGGACCCCACAGCTCATCAGAACCTATGCAAGAGAGACACTGATCTCAAGACCAGCTCAGAGAAGACGAAGTTCGAGCACTGGTAGGCGACTCTCAGAGGCAGAAGTTACCAGGCATTCCTGGAGATAGAGCTGAGGTTCCCCTTCCCCTCTCTGACCCATCCTGGAAGCCTGGTGGCCCCACCCACGAACTTCCTAGGGGCCATGATGCAGAGACTCAGACACACGGGGGGAGAGCTGCCATCCGGCTCTCCCCTAGCTCAGCTGACCATGAGGCTCCCAGGAGGCAAGATGGGTTTTGAGTGTTGGCCATCACCTCTGTAGGGCCTCAGAAGCAGACGGATGAGACTTGCTCACCATAATAGCTGCCATTTTTGTGGTCCGGACCCGGTACATCAAACTAGTGGAACCAATCATGTTCTAGAATATATTACAATCTACAATGTGTAAGAATGGGAAGTGAGGAGAGAAAGAGAGAAAGAGAGAAAGGAGATAAAGAACCTGCCATGGAGACAGACTGGGGGGGAAAGGGAAGGGAGGTGGGAACATTGGTGATGGGAGATAGGCAGGGGTGGAGGGATGGGTGTTGGAACACTGTAGAACCAAAATTCAAGCATGAACATCTTGTAATTGCATATCTAACAGTGGTATAATAAAATATTAAAAAAACACAGTAATAACAAGTTTTGATAAAGGTATGGATAAAAGGAACCCCTGTGTCAATGTTATTGGAATGTAAATTAGTTCAGTCATTGTGGAAAAAAACATAAAGTTTCCTCAAGAAATGAAAGTTTCATTTATTGTGTGGTCCAGTAATTCCATTTCTGGGTTCTTATCCAAAGAAAACAAAAATACCCATTTGAATATCAGATCCCATGTTGATTGCACCAAGTATTGATAATGGCTAAGTTGTGGGAGCAACCAACAATGGGATCAATGTATAAAGAAGATGTTCAATTATATATATATATATAATTGATTAGAACTCAGTCATAAAAATGATGATTATATTGCTATTTGTGGAAAGCATATGAAAGAACCTTGAGAGGATTTGCAAAGTGAGAAAAATCAGAGAAATATAAATATCATACGGTATTTATTTATATAATATAAAAAGAAAACAAGCTCATTGAAAAAATATGGGAGAGACACAAGGAACAGAGAGTGGAAAATCTCAAAAATTACAAAATTCCAGTTAAAAATAAATAAGTATCAGGACATAATGTATAGCAGGGTGAGTATAATCATGCTGAGTATTCAAAAGTGGACTGAGTCAACTTTGAAAGACCTTATCACCAGAAAAATAAACTTTAGTTGTATAAGATACATATAAACTATACGGTATACAAATGAATAATTTGTTGTATTTCTGAAACTAATGTATTATTCTGTATCAATTATACCTCATTAAAAAAGCAATAAAACAAAACAATGCTTGAGTCAAATAAGGCACAATAGTATGCTACAAACCATGATTTTTAAGTCTTTAGCAGGTCGCATGCCTAAATATTTACCTTGTTGTAAATAAATTTGTTTTACAAATGAGGTTTATGTCTACACCTGCTCTTCTATAGGAATGGTAATAAAGTAAATATCTAATGTTTTAATTGTATTGAACTTTTTTTTACTGATGTGGGAGCCATGGTCTGTGTTGCTGTGAAGGAGCGAGCCAGTGATGCTGGGGATCAGGGCCTTGCAAATACAAGTCATGTGAGCTATCACATGAGTCACATCCTGGTAGCTGAATTTTTTTTATGTTTGTTTTTGGATCATACCCAGTAGTGCTCAGGAATGACTCCTGACTCAGCACTCAAGGATCACTCGTGTCAGGCTCGGGGGAATCATATGGGATGTGGACGGTTGAACTTGGGTTGGTTATGTGCAAGGCAAGCACCTATTGCTCTGGCCAAAAATAATTTTTTTAAGATTTTTTTTTATTGTTTAAGGCAAAAAGATACACATGACAACATCTTAATATATGTATTGTAATCCACAATGTGGAAGGGAAGGAAAATAGAGAGAGAGAGAGAGAGAAAGACAAAGAATTAAAGAACCTGCAATAGAGGCAGGCTAGGGAAGGGGAGGGAATCGGGGACATTGGTGGTGGGAAATGGGCACTGGTGGAGGGATGGGTGCTGGAACACTGTATGACGGAAACCCAAAAATGAGCATCTTACGAACATCTTTGTAATTGTATATCTTACGGTGGTATAATGAAATATTTTTTAAAAAAGATTTTTATTATTTAGTTTTGGGGGCACCCCCAGTGTACTCAGGGGATTACTTCTGGCAATGGAAGGAAAAGGTGTTAACACCTATATGCTATCACTGCAGCACACCTCAGACTTTATAAAAAGTCTCCATGGGGCCGGAGCGATAGCCAGCGGGTAGGGTGTTTGCCTTGCACGCTGCAGGCCCATGCCGATCCGGGCTCGATCCCTGGCATCCCATATGGTCCCCGAGCACGGCCAGGAGTAATTCCTGAGTGCAGAGCCAGGAGAAACTCCTGAGCATTGCCGGGTGTGACCCAAAAAAAAAAAAAAAAAAAAGTCTCGGTGACCTGAGATAATTGCTCTATGTCGAAATGCCATTGCAATCACTTGGAATCTAAGGTAAGTATCATGAAATTTCAAATACTTTTTAATTTAGTTATCACTGCTAATAGCTCTAATTAAGCCAAAGTTTGATTTTATGAAAGCAAATAATCAGGATTGATAATGGAAGTACAAATAAAAACATGTCAGCAGACATGCTACTAACCATAAGGAACTTTAGCTTTGAAATTATGTGGGCACATTTTACTGGACTGATTGTGTATTTTATTATACAGGTAGTTTTACAAAACTTGTAGAGATATTTTGAGATATACTAAAGTAAGAAACAAATAGTTTTTTTTTTCAAGAATTTGCAAAAGAGAGAGGACTAAAATGATTGCTAAAAATGGTTCAATCAAAATATAGGTGCAATTTCATTAGACCTATGTATGAAGGAAAATAAAAAGTTGCTGCAAAAGTAGCTTGAACTAAAAATTCTTTCATATACAGTTGCCTTAGTAAGTGACAATTTTTTTTCTTTAATAAATAAAAATAAGCAACAAGAGCCCCTGATAGCTCAATAGTAGAGCGACTCCCCAGGAGTGATTCCTGAGTGCAGAGCCAGGAGTAACCCTTGAGTGTCGCTGGGTGTGAACCAAAAAGAAAAAAAATAGTGGAGTGACTGCCTTAGAGATATAGGCTGCAACTTTAATGCGTGTCATCACCCTACATGAGAAGTGCTAATAGTAGTCTTGGGCCATAAAAATATACAATTCCCAGTCTGCCACAACTAGTTTGTGTTACTCCTGGCAAACTCTGCAACCAAAGTTCATCATAACAAAAATAAAAGGAAAGGACAAATATCATCATTAAGCAACTAGTATGGAGTTAGAAATGGAATGGAATTGTTCTGGTATGTATCTTCAAGTTACTTGTTAACCATCAACTTTATTAAAGAATATTTGATAAATGAAACCCTATGTGTTTAAATGATCTGACAGATATTGCATAATGGTTATTAAGATCAAATTCATTAACATATTCATTATCTTATGCAGTTAACTCTTTTGGGTAATGAGGCATCTTAATAACTGAACTTATGTTCAATGATATCTTGATAAGTTTTGGATCATTTTTTGAGCAAACGATTTTCTCTCACTTTGCAAATATGAGATTACTGTAGTGTGCTTCAGTTATTTTATACATTTGTTCCTCAGGTTCTCAATGTAGGGGAAAAAGATTTGAAATACATTTGCACAGAATAGTTTGATCTGAGAGACAAGGCATTTAAAAGGCTACAGCATACAGTTTGATCATCTTTTATTTCCTAGCAAAGTGTTTGAGTAGCATACTGATATTCAAGTGATAAAAGAGCTGAGCATACTCTGTATTCTTCTCACTTTTGTCAACAAATTGTGTATATGCAAAACTGAATTTTTAGAAGACATTTTTATTTAAAAGAACCTCTGCATAAGCATTTCCATAATGACTTCTCATTATATCACATTAGAATGGGAGGAATTGTTAATTTTAGTTTTTCGTTTGGTATATTTTAGCTTATTAAATACTAAGTTCAAGAAAGGAATATAAATAATATTTGAGCAAGATCACTGTCTGTATCACTGTCTTCCCGTTCATCATCGATTTGCTCGAGTGGGCCCCAGTAACATCTCCATATGTCCTGTCTCATACTAGTAGAGCCCAAGGGCATCTGCTTGCTCCAGGAACATAATCAACACAAGTAAAATAAAAATCTATGGGTTACTAGCCATTGAAGAAGTAGAATGTTATCAGTTCAATTGAATTTTTTTTTTGTCTTTTTTAGGTCACACCAGAGATGCTCAGGGTTTACTCTGACTCTTCACTCATTCAGGAATTACTCCTGGTGGTGCTCGAGAGAGCATATGGGATGCCAGGAAATGAATCCGTATGCAAGGCACGTGCCCTACCTGCTGGACTATCACGCCGGCCCTTCAATTGAATTTTCTAATACACACTTCTTCAGTACCAAACAGCTACCCCATCAATCTGCATCTCTAAATAATATGTGGTTTGACTTTGTATGGTTTAAAAATTTATAGCTATAGAGTCATTCTGTATTTATTCTTCTGTGACATTTTTAATGAAGGTTTATGTTCCCATGACTGACCAATTCTGATTTGGAAACTGAAATTTATTTTAACTGCCATAGAGTATATCATGTAGAGTTAGACGGAAGTTATTTATCCTGTAATTCAAAAATAGTCATGTGGGCTTCACTTTTTTTTTGGTCATTACAAAATATTCTCCAGTTAACGTTATATACATATATTCTGCTTGTTCCTGGAGCAAGCAGGTGCCCTTGGGCTCTACTTGCATGAGACAGGTCATATTGAGATGTTACTGGTGCCCGCTCAAGCAAATCAATGATGAAAGGGAAGACAGTGATACAGTGATACATATATTCCAGTGTATTTCTTTTAGAATATTTTGCAAAACTAATTTTTTTAAATTATTAGTGTAAATGTGTAAAATAAGAGGGAGAGAGATGCAGAGACAGAGAGAGAGACAGAGAGAGAAAGAGAGGAAATAGGGCTACCTGCTGTTGAGGCAGCCTGGGGGTGGGGTACATTGGTGGTGGAAATGGGGCACTGGTGGAGGGATGGGTGCTGGAATACTGTATTACCAAGAACCAATTGTGAACACCTTTGTAATTGTATGTCTCACGGTGGTATAATAAAAAATTAAAAAAAATAAATTATAAACCATAAAAAAATTATTAGTGTATTTCTTCCAGAACAAGAACCTGAGAGTTGAATTGCTAAGAGATAAGATTAGTGCATCTTTGCATCTTTTCACTGGTGACAGAATCTCGAATTTCACTCCTGCTGGCAATCTACAAATGCTCCATATTACATCCTGCACTTAGTCTTCTCTGGCTTAAAATTTTCTTCAGTTTAGCGGGTAGAATTGTGGGTTTCATTCTACTTTTTTTCAATTATAAATCATCTGCGTGTTCATGTGTGCATTTTTGTTTGTTCAGTTTGGGTTCACACTCCGGTACTCAAGGCTTTCTCCTGGCTCAATGCTGCTTTGGGAATATTCTGGGCTGAGCTCTGGAGTCCTGGAGATTGAACCAGGTTGGCTATGTAAAAAGCAAGAGACTTACCCATTGTACTAAGTGTCCAACCCTAGTCTGTGCGCATTTTTTAAAAAAAAAGAATAGGTGATGAATTTCACAGATTTTCTTTGCATTAAATGGAAAAATAACATGTTTTTCTACTGAAATCCATCATGAAGGTGAATTGCTTTAATTTTCTAAAATTACATTTCTGAGAGAAACTCAATTTGAGAATGTACTTTTGGAATCAATTTGTTAATGTTTTATTTTGTTCCTTTGGTCAGGACTGTACTTTACTTTTATTGAACTCTCTATATCAAGTTTTGTAGTTAGAGTATATTACTGTAATAAAACAAATTTGGTTAGATTTACAATTTGGTAATTTATATTCTTGACTACCTTATGTGATTAAAATTATGTATATTATGAAATTTCTTGTCAATAATCTAAGGTTTAGAAGGGGCCCTGTGCATGGGTCTTAAGAGACTGTGGGCCCTGCGTGGGGCTGGGCACCACAGGGCCGGGATTGTGCTTCCCCATTGCCATCAAGCCGTGCCTTTCCTTTGTGGTGCTCAGTCCATGGGACATTAACCATTGAATGTCTTAGCAAAAGAACTCAGACACAAGGGACAGAGATGTTACCGGCTCTCCTTGTGCTCAGCTGATCATACGGTGCCTGGGAGGGAAGGCAGGTTCTAGCCCCTGGCCTGCCATTCCAATAGAGCCATTCAGTAAATGCACAAGATGAGAGCCTACTACTGAGAGTATACCACCTGAATGGCAGAACCTGGCAAGCTACCCGTGTTGTATTTGATATGCTAAAAACCAGTAACAGTTATAGACCTCATTCTCACGCCCTGAAGGAATGATTTGAGGCTCTTCATGTTCCTAGAGCAAGCAGATGCCTTTGGGCTATAGCACTCAGCAGGACGTATGGAGATGTTACTGGTGCCCCTCGAGCAAATCGATGAACAATGAACAGGAAGACAAGTGAAGTGAAGTGATTTCATATTTTATAGAAAGTACCAAGTTCAGATAGAAAAAGAAATACTGAAGTTCTTTATTTCTTTTTCTCAAATTGTGGCCATTTCTGTTTCTAAGACCTTGCCTCACTTTAGCGTAAAAATGAATTGATATAAAATTATTGATGTTAAATTGAAGAATCAGAAACACTTCCAAGTAGCTTTTACAAGGCACATATTACCCTAATACCCAAAGCAGATAGAGATGTCACAAAAAGGAAAACTACAGATCAATCTCCCTGATGAACACAGATGCTAAGATCTTCACAAAATACTAGCAAATAGAATCCAAAGAATCATCAGAAGATTATACACCATGACCAAGTGGGATTCATCCCGGGAAAGCAAGGATAGTTCAACATCTGCAAGTCAATCAACATAATACATCATATCAACAAAAGAAAAAATAAAAAACCATATGATCACTTCAATAGATTCAGAGAAGGCATTTGACAAGATTCAACACCCGTTCATGATAAAAAAAAACTTTCCATAAAATGGGGATTGAAGGAACCTTCCTCAATATAATCCAGGCCATCTACTAAAAGCCCACAGCGAGCATCATTCTCAATGGGGAAGGAACTGAAAGCCTTCCCCTTAAGATCAGGGACAAGACAAGGCTGCCCACTCTCACCACTTCTATTTAATATAGTACTGGAAGTACTTGCCATAGCAATCAGGGAAGAAAAAGACATTAAGGGCATCCGGATAAGAAGGGACGAAGCCAAGTTGTCACTGTTTCCAGATGACATGATATTATACCTGGAAAACCCTAAACTCTCTACCAAAAAACTCCTAGAAATAATAGATACTTACAGCAGAGTGGCAGGGTACAAGATCAATACCCAAAAAACAATGGCCTTCCTATATGCAAACAGCGAAAGAGAAGAAAGGGACATTAAAGAAACTATCCCATTCAAAGTTGCTCAGCAGAAAATCAAATACCTAGGAATCAGTTTGACAAAGAATGTAAAGGATCTCTACAAAGAAAACTACAAAACATTACTTCAGGAAATAAAAGAGGACCTGAGGAAATGGAGACACATTCCCTGCTCATGGATCGGAAGGATTAACATTATCAAAATGGTAATACTCCCTAGAGCTTTATACAGATTCAATGCAGCCCCTATAAAGATACCCATGATGTTCTTCAAAGAAATTGAACAAACACTCCTGAAATTTGTATGGAGTAATAAACCCCCACGAATAGCTAAAGCAATCTTTGGGAAAAAGAAGATGGGAGGTATCACTTTCCCCAACCTCAAGCTCTACTACAGAGCAGTCGTAATTAAGACAGTGTGGTATTGGTATAGAGACAGACTCGTAGACCTATGGAATAGAACTGAATATCCTGAAACACACTCTCAAATATACAACCACTTAATCTTCAATATAGGAGCAAAACATATTAAGTGGAACAAAGAAAGCCTCTTCAACAAATGGTGCTGGGAAAACTGGGCAGCTACATGTAAAAAATGAACTTAGACCTCCTTCTAAGCCATGCACAAAAGTCAGATCAAAATAGATTATAGATCTCAACATCAGACATGAATCTATAAGGTACATCAAAGAAAACATAGGAAAAATGCTTTACGACATCGAAACTAAAAGTATCTTTAAAGACGACACACCACTGACCAAGCAAATGGAAGCAAAGATAAACAAATGGGATTATATAAAATTGAAAAGCTTCTGCACTTCAAAAGAAATGGTGACCAAGATACAAAAACAATCCACAGAGTGGGAAAGGATATTCACCCAATACCCATCTGATAAGGGGTTAATATCCAGGATATATCAGGCACTGGTAGCACTTCACAAGAAAAAAAATAGCCAACCCCACAAAAATGGGGAGAAGAAATCAACAGAAGCTTCCAAAAAAGAAGAATTTCGAATGACCAAAAGGCATATGAAAAAGTGCTCTTTATCATTAATCATCAGGGAGATGCAAATTAAAATAACAATAAGGTACCATCTCACACCACAGAGACTGGCACACATCCAAAACAACAAGAACAACCGGTGCTGGCGTGGATGTGGGGGGGAAAAGGGACTCTCATCCACTGCTGGTGGGAGTGCGGACTGGTCCAGTCCTTTTGGAAAACAATATGGGCATTCCTCCCAAAAACTAGATATTGAGCTCCCATTTGATCCAGCAATAGCACTCCTGGGAATATACCCTAGAGACCGAAAAACACATAGCAGAAACACTATCTGTACTTCTTTATTCGTTGGCTGCACTATTCACAATAGCTAGAATATGGAAACAACCTAAGTGCCCGAGAACAGAGAACTGGCTAAAGAAACTGTGGTACATCTACACGATGGAATACTATGCAGCTATCAGAAAAGACGAAATTGTGAAATTTACCTGCAAATGGACGGACATGGAGACTATCATCCTGAGTGAAATTAGTCACAAGGAGAAAGACAGGTATAGAATGACTACATTCATTAATAGGGATATATATATATATATATATATATATATATATATATATATATATATATATATATATATATATATATATATATACCAGTGTTTTACTGAGTGTGGACAATGGTATTGTCAGACTAGAACTCACCATTGAATATGCACAATGAGCCTTACATGATAAATCCTAAATGTCTGCAGGGCTAGCCGCAATGTAAAAAGAAGGGGGGAGAGATGCAGTGACAGAGACACAGAGAGAGAGAGAGAAAGAGAGGAAAAGGGGGTACCTGCTACTGAGGCAGCCTGGGGGTGGGTGGGGAGGGGTGGTGGGTATACTGGTGGCAGTGATGGGGCATTGGTGGAGATATGGGTGCTGGAATACTGTATTACCAAGAACCATTATGAGAACCTTTGTAACTGTATGTTTCATTGTGGTATCACTTGGTCACTTGAATCCCGTTATTCATCGATTTGCTCGAGCGGGCACCAGTAACATTTCCATTGGACCCTATCACGTGCCAATGTAGCCCAACGGCATCTGGTTGGATTCAGGAATATGAAGAGCCTCAAACCATTCCTTCAGGGTCTTGACAAGGAAGTCTGACCATCTTGTAGGTGGGCGGCCACATGATCTTTTGACATCCGTGGGATCCAGTCGGTAATGGCTCTAGTACAGTGGTTATCTCCAAATCGCATTACATGTCCAGCCCATCTGATTTTCGATGCCTTGGCAAACGAGACAGCATCCCTGATTCTGGAATAGCGACGATGGTCAGAACTCTGGATTCCTTCTCTCACTTGAGTGAGGCGTGATGTTCCAAGCATAGCTCTTTCGATTCCTCTCTGGGAGACCCGAATAGCATTCTCCTCCTGCTTTTGTAGGGCCCAGGTCTCTGAGGCATATGTTAATGCAGGGAGAACGGTGGAGTCAAAGAGATGTGCCCAGAGCTGGAGGTTCTTTGTCCTTTTAGCTATTTTTTCGATGCCTTTGAAGGCATTCCATGCCGTTCACTTCCTCCTGCGCAGCTCAGGTTTTAGGTCGTTCATCATGTTGACTTCTCGACCTAGGTACACATAACTCCTGCATTCAGAGATGTTTCTTCCATTGAGAGTGAATGGGGCCTCTGGAATTAGTTCATTTTTCATAAAAATAGTTTTTCTTTAGATTCAACTGTAGACCTATCTTTCTACATTCTCGAGTCGAAGTCAGCCAGCATTTGTGATGCTTGGCTAATGTTTGGTGTTATTAGAACAAAGTCATGAGCGAAGCGGATGTGGTGTAGTTGCCAACCATCTATCTTCACTCCCATTCCTTCCCATTCTAATTGTTGCATGATGTTCTCGAGGGTGGCGCTGAAGAGTTTTGGTGAAATGGTATCACCCTGTCGAACCCCCTCTTTTCACATTAATGATCACTTCTTTGTAGAATGGTGAGATCCTGGTGGTGAATCCGTAATACAGCTCACGAAGGATCTTGATGTATTGGGTTTGAACACCCTGTTTGGCTAGGGGCTTCGATGACAGCTTCAGTCTCCACAGAATCAAAGGCTTTCTGTAAATCAATGAACGTGAGACAGAGCGGCATCTTGTACTCCCTACAAACCTCAATGAGCTTGGTTACCGTGTGGATATGGTCGATTGTGCTGAATCCTTTCCGAAACCTACTTGCTCGCATGGTTGTTCTTCATCTAGTGTTCTGCCAATCCTGCTCAGGATGACTCATATAAACAGCTTGTAGATGATGGACAACAGGCAGATGGAGTGATAGTTGCCGATGTCATGAATGTCTCCCTTCTTGAACAGTAGAACTGTCCTGCTGGTTTTCCATTGGTAGGGTACCTTGCATTCAGATAGGTAGAGTGTGAAGAGCCGAGCTAGTGTATTGATGAGTACTGAAGGCAGATTCTTCAGGTGTTCGGGTCTGACTTTTTCTGGGCCTGGTGCTGTTCCCTTCTTTACCGATGAGATGGCATGTCGGATTTCAGAAGGGAGAACGTTGGGAATGACATATCCATCCTGTGGAATTTGGTATGTGGGCAGGTGGATGTGGCTATCAAAGAGATTTGAGTAGAAGTCCTGGATAATCTTCTCCATTGCCTTTCTGGAAGATGTGATAGATTCATCAGGGGTGTCGGAGGGCAGTCATCTTGGTCTTATAGTTGGCGAAGGACAGGTGGTTCTGTGCGACTGCTTTTCCTGGCTTCTGCTGCATCTTCCAGTACATTCACTGTGGTATAATAAAAATAAAAAAAATAAAATCATTGATGTTGTATATAAAATCCTTGCCACATCTCT
>JAJIBD010022638.1:0-10035 GCA_021461705.1 Cryptotis parvus | reverse complement strand
TTCGTTTTAAAGGCATTCCATGCTGCTCTCTTCCTCCTGCACAGCTCAGGTTTTAGGTGGTTCATCATGTTGACTTCTCGACCTAGGTACATATAACTGCTATATTCAGAGATGTTTGTTCCATTGAGAGTGAATGGGGCCTCTGGAACTAGTTCATTTCTCATGAACATAGTTTTGTTGAGATTCAGCTGTAGACCAATCTTTCCACATTCTCGGTCAAAGTCAGCCAGCATTTGTGCCGCTTGGCTAATGTCTGTGTCTGGTGTTATTAGAATGATGTCATCAGCGAAGCAGAGGTGGTGTAGTTGCCAACCATCTATCTTCACTCCCATTCCTTCCCATTCTAATTGTCACATGATGTTCTCAAGGGTGGCGCTGAAGAGTTTTGGTGAAATGGTATCACCCTGCCAAACCCCTCTTTTGACATCAATGATCACTTCCCTTGTAGAATGGTGAGATCCTGGTGGTGAATCCTTAATACAGTTCACGAAGGATCTTGATGTATTGGGTTTGAACGCCCTGTTTGGCTAGGGCTTTGATGACTTCTTCAGTCTCCACAGAATCAAAGGCTTTCTGTAAATCAATGAACGTGAGACAGAGCGGCATCTTGTACTCCCTACAAAGCTCAATGAGCTTGGTTACCATGTGGATATGGTTGATGGTGCTGAATCCTTTTCGGAAGCCAGCTTGCTCGCATGGTTGTTCTTCATCTAATGTTCTGCCAATCCTGTTCAGGATGACTCGAGTGAACAGCTTGTAGATGACAGACAACAGGCAAATGGGGCGATAGTTGCCAATGTCGTGAATGTCTCCCTTCTTGAACAGTAGAACTGTCCTGCTGGTTTTCCGTTGGGAGGGCACCTTGCATTCGGACAGGTAGCGTGTGAAGAGCCGAGCTAGTGTATTGATGAGTACCGACAGCAGATTCTTCAGGTGTTCGGGTCTGACTTTGTCTGGGCCTGGTGCTGTTCCCTTCTTTGCCAATGAGATGGCATGTTGGATTTCAGAAGGGAGAAGGTTGGGGAACGACATATCCATCCTGTGGAATTTGGTATGTGGGCAGGTGGATGTGGCTATCAAAGAGACTTGAGTAGAAGTCCTGGATAATCTTCTCCATTGCCTTTCTGGAAGATGTGATAGATCCATCAGGACATCGGAGGGCAGTCATCTTGGTCTTATAGGAGAAGGACAGGTGGGCATTGAGAATGCTTTTCCTGGCTTCTTCTGCATCTTCCAGTATTTCTGCTCTTCTCTCTTTGAGGTCTTCCTTTATTGCTTCTCTGCACTGCTTTGCAAGCTTGGACATTAGTATTCGGTTGCCTGAGGCTCAGGCCTTGCCACAAGGCGTTTAAGGTGTTTGCTTAAGGTATTTGCTTAATAAAGCACAAAATGTTAGGGTCTAGAGTCCCAAGTTCTTAGGAATCACAAAGAAACCTGCCAGTAATGAAAAACGCAAGTGGAGTTTATTTAAGCCAGCTAGCTGGGGTCAAGCTCTCAGTCAAGCAGGCCTAGCAAGATTATATAGCCACTATTAGCATCATAGCCCGCAAACTTAAATTCAAAGAAAAACATAACTCAAGGAGAAACACAACTCAAGTTGCACAGAAAAGTTATTTTGATATATCTTGGGATGTTCTAAATGTTAGTATGCCCTGCCTGCACCTGAGTGGTTCCCAGAGATACCACAGATAGGCTGCGGTTTTTCTTTTTACATTTTAACTTACTAAGTTTCTTTAACTTATTAAAAAGTTGTTTTATTTTCCCATTTTTACTTAAATTTTCATTTTTAAGTACCTTATTCAGCAAAACAAAAATTTTATTCACATGCATTTTTATTTTCCGATACTTTAAAATTTTATTTTGTTTTACACATGAAGACAATATTCAATTAGCATGATGGCGTTGTGCTCTGCAGTACTTTTTAACCCTCCTTTTTAAGCCTTTGAATTTTTTTTATATTATTAATTAACAAATACTTTCCTTTAAAATTTCCATTTTTAAAACAATGCTTAAAATTATTTACCAGTTATTTTGCCAATTTTATTGTTAAAAACCACCAGTTGAAGTGGCTTTTTTTGCAGCTGCGACTGCGTTTTTAAAACAGCCATTATTTTTTTTTTTTTTTGTCTGTTATTAACTGTTTCTTCGACAGACTACAGTTTTGTAGGGGCTGGAAGCATTTTTTCGGTGGGGGAGACAAATGGAGCTCCAGTATCTGAAACTGCCAATCAGTACAGATATACACTTCTTTTTTAAAAAAATTTTTAACAAAATATTATAACAATTATTTTAAATTACAAATTTTTAGATCAGATAACTTTAATTTTAAGCAGAAACAAAACAAACATACACTTTTAGACATAAAAAAAACCTTGACTATTACTAAACCTTTTTAGAGACCAACAAAAGAAACATAAGAAAATATTCTTTGATTTACTTTTGATAATTTTTGAATCTCAGCTTCTCATATAAAATCCAACTGTTCTACAAAGCCCTGATTTTACCTCTAGTGTCTGGTTCTTGCTGCACAGTCTTTCTGAACAGCACAGTTGCTGAAGCTTATGAGAACTTCTGATGTTAGTGACCATTTAACCTTTTAGTTAACACTTAATTTAGAAACTTTTTAGCTTTTTTATGGTTCACCACAAATTAAGAACATTTGAGGGGCTGGAGCAATAGTACAGCGGGTAAGGCGTTTGCCTTGCACGAGGCTGACCTGGGGTTCGACTCCCCGACATCCCATATGGTCCCCAGCATCCCATATGGTCCCCAGGGGCGCTGCTAGTAGTAAATCCTGAGTGTAGAGCCAGGAGTAACCCCTGAGCATTACCAGGTGTGACCCAAAAAAGAAAAAAAAAATTTGGACCTTTGCAATTTGCACATACAAACAGACAGAAAATTTACTACAGAGACAGTCATTATACACACACATGCACACATGCTCGAAGCAAACAATTTTCTGTCTCTGACCAAGGGGGATACTTGAGGTGGGTGAAGGAGGACAGCTCAGTCTCCAGAGCAAACTGAGGTCTATTGAGACTATCCTGTGTTCCTTTACCCTTCTGAGTCCTTCCAATCCAATCAGGTCAGGAAAGAGCTCCTTTTGCATTAAGCCGGCAAAACTGAATTATGAATTTTAGCATCTTAGCCTAGCAGTACTGATAAGCAGATGAATTCTTTTGGACTTCTGAAAATGGCTCAAAAGAAGATATTTAGGGGTGTTGCAGGACTCCTAAGGGCCGCTGCATCTGCTCTGGGTTGCCTCCCGCAAATCACTCCGTAGATAAGGGGGTAGTCTAAATGTGGCAGTTTATCCGACCATGTATGCTGTACTAGCTGGTATAAATATTCTCCCATGCTACCACAATCATCGTGGGACTAGCTAGATCTTACCAGCATATTAGCCTGGCCACGTAGGACACCTAAGTAATTAGATCAGAGAGAAATGCTGTTTGCTTCCAAGCAAACAAGCATGGCTCCCTGATATACTCAAAGGCAACTAAAATATAAAACTACAATGAAGTAGAGGAAACTTGTGAAGGCTTGGAGAAATATTTAACTGGCATTGGTGTTGGTCTTTGGTACAGAGACATGCCATCTCAGAAACCCCCTTCTCTACACTACAAAGGCATTCCCAGGCAGATTTCGGCTCAAAACATTAGCACAGTAAAGGCCCTAGGTGAGGTGCAGGGAGGGATTACCTAAGGGCATTGGACCCTCCCTGCTTTCCATAACAGTGGGAGGAAGGTCTGAGTTACAGGGATATAAACTAGCCGGTTCCCGCTCTCCCTGCCTTCTTCTTTGTGGGATCTCTCCTTGTGAGCGCTCATTCCCCTTGGAAGCTTTTACACGTGGTGGTCGCCATCTTGGCCTACACGTGGCTGGGGTTCTAGCCTGGAATGTAGATGTACCACAGTTTCTTTATCCAGTCATCAGTTCTCGGGCATACTGGTTGTTTCCAGGTTCTGGCTATTGTGAATAATGCTGCTATGAAAATAAAAGTGCGGATTGTGTTTCCGCTGTGTGTTTTTGGCTTCGCAGGGTATGAGTGGTATGGCTTCCCAGTGGTATGGCTGGGTCAAAAGGGAGCTCAATTTCTAGTCTTTGGAGGAATGTCCATATTGTTTTCCAGAAAGGTTGTACAAGTCGACATTCCCACCAACAATGTATGAGAATCCCCTTTTCCCCGCATCCACGCCAGCACTTGTTGCTTTTACCCTTTTGGATATGGGCCCGTCTCTGTGGTGTGAGGTGATATCTCATTGTTTTGATTTGCATCTCTCTGATGATTAGTGATGATGAGCATTTTTTCATATGCCTTTTGGCCATTCGAATTTCTTCCTTGTCAAAGTTTCTGTTCATTTCTTCTCCCCATTTTTAATGGGGTTGACTGTTTTCTTCATATATAGCTGTACCAGTGCCTGATATATCCTGGATATTAACCCCTTATCAGATGGGTATTGGGTGAATAACCTTTCCCATTCTGTGGACTGTCTTTCTATCTTGGTCATTGTTTCTTTCGAGGTGCAGAAGTTCTTTAGTTTCATGTAGTCCCATATGTTTAACTTTTCTTTTTAGTTGCTTTGCTAATGGTGTTTCACCTTTGAAGATGTCTTTAGCTTCAATGTCGTGGAGGGTTTTTCCTATCACTTCGATCACTTGAATCCCGTTATTCAACGATTTGCTCGAGCAGGCGCCAGTAACATTTCCATTGGACCCTATCACTTGCCAATGTAGCCCAATGGCATCTGGTTGATTCAGGAATATGAAGAGCCTCAAACCGTTCCTTCAGGGTCTTTACAAGCAAGTCTGACCATCTTGTTGGTGGCGGCCACGTGATCTTTTGATATCCCGTGGGATCCAGTCGGCAATGGCTCTAGTCCAGCAGTTGTCTCCAAATCGCATTACATGTCCAGCCCATCTGATTTTCGATGCCTTGGCAAACGAGACAGCATCCCTGATTCTGGAATAGCGAAGGAGGTCAGAACTCCGGATTCCTTCTCTCACTTGAGTGAGGCATGATATGCCAAGCATAGTTCTTTCGATTCCTCGATGGGAGACCCAAATAGCATTCTCATCCTGCTTTCGTAGGGCCCAGGTCTCTGAGGCGTATGTTAATGCAGGGAGAACGGTGGAGTCAAAGAGATGTGCCCGGAGCCGGAGGTTCTTTGTCCTTTTAGCTATTTATTCGATGCCTTTGAAGGCATTCCATGCCGCTCTCTTCCTCCTGTGCAGCTCAGGTTTTAGGTCGTTCATCATGTTGATTTCTCGACCTAGGTACATATAACTGCTGCATTCAGAGATGTTTGTTCCATTGAGAGTGAATGGGGCCTCTGGAACTAGTTCATTCTTCATGAACATAGTTTTCTTTAGATTCAGCTGTAGACCTATCTTTCCACATTCTCGGTCAAAGTCAGCCAGCATTTGTGCCGCTTGGCTAATGTTTGGTGTTATTAGAACGATGTCATCAGCGAAGCGAGGTGGTGGTGTAGTTGCCGACCATCTATCTTCACTCCCATTCCTTCCCATTCTAATTGTTGCATGATGTTCTCAAAGGTGGCGCTGAAGAGTTTTGGTGAAATGGTATCACCCTGTTGAACCCCTCTTTTCACATTAATGATCAGTTCTTTGTAGAATGGTGAGATCCTGGTGGTGAATCCGTAATACAGCTCATGAAGGATCTTGATGTATTGGGTTTGAACGCCCCTGTTTGGCTAGGGCTTTGATGACTGCTTCAGTCTCCACAGAATCAAAGGCTTTCTGTAAATCATTGAACGTGAGACAGAGCGGCATCTTGTACTCCCTACAAACCTCAATGTGCTTGGTTACCGTGTGGATATGGTCGATTGTGCTGAATCCTTCCCGAAGCCTGCTTGCTCGCATGGTTGTCCTTCACCTAGTGTTCTGCTAATCCTGTTCAGGATGACTCGAGTGAACAGCTTGTAGATGACAGACAACAGGCAGATGGGGCGATAGTTGCCGATGTCGTGAATGTCTCCCTTCTTGAACAGTAGAACTGTCCTACTGGTTTTCCATTGGGAGGGCACCTTGCATTCGGACAGGTAGCGTGTGAAGAGCCGAGCTAGTGTATTGATGAGTACCAACAGCAGATTCTTCAGGTGTTCGGGTCTGACTCATGTCTGGGCCTGGTGCTGTTCCCTTCTTTACTGACGAGATGTCATGTCGGATTTCAGAAGGGAGAACGTTGGGAATAACATATCCATCCTGTGGAATTTGGTATGTGGGCAGGTGGATGTGGCTATCAAAGAGAATTGAGTAGAAGTCATGGATAATCTTCTCCATTGCCTTTCTGGAAGATGTGATAGATCCATCAGGGCGCCGGAGGGCAGTCATCTTGGTCTTAGAGTTGGCAAAGGACAGGCGGGCAGTGTGAATGCTTTTCCCGGCTTCTGCTGCATCTTCCAGTATTTCTGCTCTCCTGTCTTTGAGGTCTTCTTTTATCGCTTCTCTGCACTGTTTAGCAAGCTTGGACGTTAGCATTTGGTCTCCTGAGGCTCGCGCCTTGCCACGTTGGTGAATGAGCTCGAGAGTTTCTGAAGACAGGCGTCCTTTTGTGTCTTTCTCTCTCTCAGCATTCTTCGCACAATCATGGAGGTGCTGAACCAGTTGGTTGTATTCTTCATCGATGTCGGCCAATGATGGTATCTTCCCATGTTGCTGCAATGGTGTCAAAGAGTTCCCAGTTGGTGGTCGTTCTGGGAGTTCTCTTCTTAAACTTTGCTGCCTTTTCTCCCCGTTGTGGGAAGTAAAATTTTGCACGAAGGAGACGGTGGTCTGATCTGGTTTGGAATTTCGGGACAACAGCTACATCGGTCAGACTAAACCGTCGATTGAAGATGATGTGGTCTATTTCGTTGTGGAACTGTCCGCCAGGAGATTCCCATGTCCAACGTTTTTTGCTTTAGCTTTCTGGAACTGTGAGTTCCCATGAATGGTCTTGGTGGACATGATAAACTCAGATAGTCTCTCATCCTGTTCATTCCATTCTAGGCCATGGGTCCCGATGTGGAGTTCTTCGGCCGATCTTCTTGGTCCTATCTTGGCATTAAAATCACCAACTATGATCTTGTAGAAGGTGTGATCTTTTTTTATAGAACTCCTCCAATTCCATATAGAATTTCTCAATTTCATCTTCTTTGTATGTAGATGTTGGTGCGTAGACAATGAAGATAGAAATTGCTGGCAATGGACCACATCTCTTCAAGTGTAATTGTCCTATTCAGTTTGTAAGGCATTCAAATGAATCAATGTTTTGGGCCATGTTCGTGTTGACAAGGACACCAACGCCACCGATGCCTCTTTTTGTCGCATGTTCCAAGGAACAATTCTTCTCTGGTGTCAAATACAGCATGATGCAACTGATGCCTCCTCGTCTCAGTCAGACCAATGATGTCGCACTTGATCTATTTGCTTGCAGCATCAGATCCTCAATATATGCTTCCGATGCCAGTGTATGTGCATTGAAAGTACAGACAGTCATTTTAGACCTTCTTCATTTTGGCAGCCTAGGATGGCCATGAAATTTTGTCTGGCACTGCTTGTTTGCCTTTCTTACTGCTGCCGTATTAAAGGGCTCTTTCGGGTCAGGAAAATAAACATTTCTGTTACTGGATTTGGCATATCGAACACGCATCGGACAGCTTGCCAGGCTCTGCCATGCAGGCGCTATATTCTCATTAATTTGTGGGACTCTCTCAGGAGGGTGGGTTGAATACTTACGGTAATTTGGAGGTAAATAGCGCCGCGCCAGCAACTGCCGTGCACAACGGGAAAGCTGGTTTCTGCTCTGCCGGGTGTATCTGTGTCTTAGGCTCAAGCATTCCTAGGCTTGAAATACTCTCCTCTGAAGGGCGGGCCTCTGCGTGGTGGGTCCTTGTAGGCTGGGTTTCTGACAAGCCAGGCTGGAGACTGGATTAATCTGGGGGCTGGAGAATGGATTAGTCTGCTGGGTGGAGATCTTACCTGCTGCAGAGTGTGGATTGTGAAGATGGCGGCCAGCAAGGTGTGGGGGTTCCTCGGGGCTCCTCCGAGGCTCCATCGGGATGGTGGACTCGGCTGGAAGTTGCTCTCGTGGTCCATGGAATGCAGGGGGTTCAACGGGGAAAGCTGGTTTCTGCTCTGCCAGGTGTACCTGTATCTTAGGCTCAAGCATTCCTGCACTTGAAATTTTTCCTGTATTTTCTTCAATATACTTTATGGATTCAGGTCTGATATTGAGATCTTTAATCCATTTTGATCTGATTTTTGGGCAAGGTGTTAGACACAGGTCCAAATTCATTTTTTTACATGTAGCTGTCCAGTTTTCCCAGCACCACTTGTTGAAGAGGCTTTCCTTACTCCAGTTTGGACTCTTTGCACCTTTATCAAAGATTAACTGATCATGTCTTTGGGGTGGGTGTCAGGATGCTCAACTCTATTCCATAGGTCCACAGGTCTGTTTTTTTTTCCAATACCACACTGTTTTAATTACTGCTGCTTTGTAGTACAGTTTGAAGTTGGGAATGGTGATACCTCCCATCTTCTTTTTTCCCCAAGGATTGCATTAGCTATCCATGGGGGTTTGTTATTCCATACGAATTTCAGGAGTGTTTGGTCAATTTCTTTAAAGAATGTCATGGGTATCCTTATAGGGATTGCATTGAATCTGTACAAAGCTCTAGGGAGTATTACCATTTTGACAATGTTAATTCTCCCCATCCAGGAGCAGGGAACGTGTTTCCATTTCCTCATGTCCTCCTTTATTTCTTGAAGCAGTGTCTTGTAGCTCTCTTTGTATAGGTCCTTTACACACTCCGGTTAAGCTGATTCCTAGGTATTTGATTTTCTGTGGCACAATTGTGAATGGAATCGATTTCTTAATATCCCTTTCTTCTCTTTCGTTATTTGTATATAGGAAAGCCACCGACTTTTGGGTATTGATTTTGTACCCTGCCACTCTACTATACATATCTATTGTTTCAAAGAGTTTTTGGGTGGAGAGTTTAGGGTTCTCTAAGTATAATATCATGTCATCTGCAAATAATGATAGCTTGATTTCTTCCTTGTCTATCTGGATGCCCTTAACATCCTTTTCTTTTCTAATTGCTATGGCGAGTACTTCCAGTACTATATTGAATAAAAGAGGCGAGAGAGGGCAACCTTGTCATGTTCCTGATCTTAAGGGAAGGCTTTCAATTTTCCCCCCATTGAAAATGATACTCACTGTGGGCTATTGGTAGATGGCTTTGACTATCTTGAGGAAGCTTCCCTTCAATTCCCATTTTCGGGAGGGTTTTAATCATGAATGGGTGCTGGATCTTGTCAAATGCTTTTTCTGCATCTATTGATAGGATCATATGGTTTTTATTTTTTATCTTATTGATATGATGTATTATGTTGATTGATTTACGAATGTTGAACCATCTTGCATTCCCAGGATGAATCCTACTTGGTCATGATGTATGATCTTTTTTATGAGTCTTTGGATTCTGTTTGCTAGTATTTTGTTGAAGATCTTAGCATCTGTGTTCATCAAGGAGATTGGTCTGTAATTTTCCTTCTTTGTATTGTCTCTCCCTGCTTTGGGTTTCAGGGTGATATGTGCCTCGTAGAAGCAGTTTGGAAGTGTTTCTGTTTCTTCTATTTCTTGGAAGAGCTTGAACAGGACAGGCAGTAGGTCCTCCTTAAAGGTTTGGTAGAATTCGCTAGTGAACCCATCTGGACCTGGGCTTTTGTGTTTGGGCAGACTTTTTAATTACCGTTTCAATTTCCTCAATGGTGATAGGCTTATTCAGGTATTGGAAGTCTTCTTGTTTCAATCGTGGGAGGTTATAGGACTTCAGGAATTGATCCATTTCTTCTAGGTTCTCATATTTCGTGGCATACAGGTTCTCAAAGTAATCTCGGATGTTCTTTTGGATTTCTGTCTTTTCTGTTGTGATGTCACCATTTTCATTTCTGTTTATTTGGGTTCTTTCTTTCCCTGTCCTTACAAGCCTTGCCAGTGGCTTGTCAATCTTGTTTATTTTTTCAAAT
>JAJIBD010022637.1:0-30520 GCA_021461705.1 Cryptotis parvus | reverse complement strand
TTTAAATAGTATCATATGTTTGTAGGCCTTAAATAACTGAGATTTTTTTTCCATCTTAGAGGTCAAAGGTCAAATTAAAAATTGGAATAGAATTGAATTCTTTCAATACTATGGAGTAAAGATCATGGCATGCACCTTCCGGATAAAATAGCTTTTATTTTTTCACTGGTTCCATTTCACTGTATGTGTTTGCTCAATCTATCCCTTCTTATGAAGTGATACAAGTTGTACCAATATTGGGGATCCCATCTTAATGATCTTGTTTTAACTTATGTTAGCGATATTGAGCTCAGGTATATTGTTTAAAAGGACTCTGTTGTGTCATTGGAAACCCTAGGTTCAATCCTCACATGACATGGACTTCCTGTAAGCATCTCTGAGGATAACTGTGGTGGTTCCAGCAATGCTGGCTGCAAGTACCATTGCAGCTACGAGGTTCAGCATGGAACCATTGAATGAGTATCTCAGGCATGACTACTAGCCCCCCTGAACATAACTTGGGAGATCATCCAAAAATTCAATCATTGATTGAAGAACCAGATGTTAAGAGCAAAGGATATGGAAATTGAGGGGACACAATTAAGTCCGCTAATTTTTTTCTGGCTGTACTGTGTTAGGTTCTCTTTTATAGCTAAGGGCATGGAAGATTGAAAATTCAATTCAGGACTTATCAGTAAGAGAAGCCGGATGTAATCAAACAAGAGCAAATGATTGGTAGACATAATGCAACTTTCAATAAGAAAATCATCATCTTTTTACAAGCATGATTAATTTCCAAAACTGGATTAATTCTAGGATACAGAACTTTTCAGAGGAGTGAATGACATTGGATTTACAAGAAATGTCCTCAGGGCACTATAGCAATTTTATTTAGTAGAGTTGATACCCAAAATTATCACCAGAAGTTGAATAGAGAAAATCCAAATGTGGATTCACATATATAATGAAGAAATTAAAAATATTCTAAGGACTTTTTGTTATAGGGTTTGTGTTCACCAGATAGGGTGAACATATAAACAGCAAGTGTGAAACATAGTTTTAACCCAAGTCTTCTGAGTTCACGAACAGGGAGTCATTTGCTTTTAGTTTTTAATATATATATTACCATAGTTTTACACAGTTTGAACTATCCCTTTGGGTTCTTATTCATGCTCCTAGTTGACCAAATAACTCGGAAAACTCCAGGTATGTGACATAGAACAGGCAACACAGATCTCTGTAGCCAGCAAGTCTGTGATCAAGTATAATCCAGCAAAGTGTCTGATAATATACATATAATTGGATATTACCCACTGAAGCACGGGCCGGTGTACATATCCTTACCAATTTGTTCATACTGGATTATACTGGACCATACTTGATCATACTTGATTATACATGATCGATCATTGTGGATCTCATACAGACCTAAGAAAGGCATATCAAAGGAGCTAAAAGATGTGGATCATGATGTTTTTAAGACCACAAATAGTAACAGAGAAAGGTGAAGTGTCCCTAAAATGGATGAGAATGAGAAAAGAGTAAAAGAACAATAGTTAAAGTTTAAAACATGTTGGAGTTAGAGGATAGTACAACAGGAAAAGTCAGGCACTGCCTTTTGACGTGGCCGTGTGCCAAGCCAGATTCCATCACACATATTGCCTCTGTGTATAAATGATCCCTGAGCATAGAGGCAGTAGTAAGTCATGAATTACAGTTGCAGCCCCAAACAAAAATATAAACCAATTGCAGTTGGGGGCTATAGCAGAATCCATTTATCTTGAAGTTTTTCCTGAAAAAGAAACCAATACAGTGTAGGACTGGGCTCTCTGTAGTAGGTCAATTGCCCATAAGGAATAGAAAGAAGAAGATGTTGTGTATGTCCCCAGTTTCCCCTTCAGTGAGGGTGACTAATTCTTCTAAGTACAGGAAGCTTAACCACTAACCGACCATATTTGAGTCTCTGGTCAGAATTGTACTGCACTGAGGAAAACTGCTTTCTCCAAAGTTGAATTTCTTCCAAAAGGGCCATATATATAAATGCTCACAGGAAGTTAGGCATTCAAGAATGTCTGCCTGCTTTGGAGCAATTTGAAAGGGCCAGTGTAGACCAAGAGCAATTTACTGGGAATGACAGGTCTCCTTTCCACCTGGATCATAGTTCAACTTCCACTAAGCCAGACTCTCACCCCTGGCCCACGCTTTTCCTGAATGTACTTTCCAATAAATTTTATTAAACAAATTTCAGAGTCTGTTTCCGGAGGAGCCAAACTTATGTTGGGTAATAAAACAAACTTTTAAATGTGTGTTAGAAGAAGCCTTTGGCAGAATAAACATGTGCCAGCTTCTTTTATCTTAAGTGAGTGTGAGTGACTAATGCTAATTGTGAAGGAAGAAGGAAAACCATGATATGTAATTCCAAATAACGTTAATATACTATGTTCTTTTTCTGTTCAATACTGGGAATCAATCATAAGGAAAGAAGATTAATTTTAAGAAGTGGAAAACTAGTTCTTACTCTGAATACATACTACTACTACTACTACTACTACTCACTACTACTTACTACTACTACTATTGCTGCTGCTGCTACTACTACTACTACTGCTACTACTACTATTACTACTACTACTACTACCAATCCCACTCCCCAGGAGTGAATTTTCAAGATGGCTGGGATGTAAAGTTTGGTCTCGTGATCCAGTGCATGGCTCGTGATTTACTCTCTCTTCTAGTCACCTACGACCTATATCGCCTGATGATGGGAGTTCTAAAGACTTTGCTTTAGGATGGGAAGTCCAACATCTATTTGCAGATATTACTCTCTGCAGAGTGGTAGGCCCTTCACAGGAGAGGAAAAAACCTTATCTCTTAGGAGTTTTGATGCAAAATTTACAATGGAAACACTCAGAAAGGTTATAGGTACTTGTGATGAGTACCTGTGTGCACTTGAGGATTTCCAAGAATTTTTTAAAAGCCTTCAAATTGCTGTACATATATTGACTCTGTGGTTTAGAAGAACCTGAAGTCCAGAAGTGTGGAAAACAGACCAATTCTGGAAGGATCAGGCATTTGATATCTCAGAAGCACTCCCCGCCGCCCCAACCCCCAGCCATTGTAATTGAGCTTGTGGCAGCCTCTGGCCATTGAATCCATCTTTGATGGCAGCTTGTTTATTTACCATTTGTTTCTCCTAAAACAAGAATGCAAAATGTGCAAAATACAATACATTTGTTTTCTGGCTTTTTTTTTTTTGGTAATTGTTTGCCAGCCAGGAAAATGATACTTTACAGTATTTTATTTTGTGTTTGGGCTGCTACAGCTACTTTAAAACATTTTCTGCATTTTTTCTTCATTTGTTGTCTAATAGGAGGAAATGATACCCGTCACAAGCTGCATTTCATCACATTAGCCACTGGCAGAGTCTGTTTCCTAGAGCAGGAGGCAAGGATGGGAGTAGGCGGAAATGCTAAGAAACGCTTCCAGAGGGAACAGCTCCACACAAAAGGGGAGTGGAAGAGCAGCTTCTGCTTTCAGCTTCACCCCTTTTCCCTCCCTTTGGGCTTTATGTCCTACCCGTGAGAAAATAAGGCTTGTGGTTTGTTTTTAGTATAATTCACTTAGAGGTGGGCTATTTTTAAATTCACCAACGACCTTTGGTCCAGAGCCCTTAGACCGAATACTGTAGTGATGCCTTTCCTTCTTCGCTTTCTATCTGGAATACCCATCCCAAGAAGGCTGGGAATAAATAGAGTCAATGGTAAATTCAGGCAATTCCCAAGCAGATTTCTGGGAACAGTAGGGTTAGGGTATGAAAGCCGCTTACCTTCGGGAAATGGTGTGCGAATGAGGAGACAGATAGGTGAACAATTTAAATTTCACAATATAAATTTCTAACAAGATTCTTTCTCCCCACTGCCCCCCATTTCTCTGCTCAGAGAGGGCACGCTCAGGGGATGTGTAGGGACTCTTTCTGACTCTGTACCTCAAGAGTGGCTCTTGGAGTGCTTGGAGCACCAAACATGGTGCTCAAAAATGAACCAGGGTTGATGGCATGTGAGTTCAGTGTCTTTGTCCTGTTCCTCCTTAGCCTCTATTAGGATCATCATTTTTTTTGTTTGATTTTCATTTTAGCAATTCAAGGGTCAGACTCAGAGACATGGGGTAGAGCTGGAGCCTGGTCTCCCCGTGCCCAGCTGGATCATGAGGGCCCAGGAGGGAAGAGTGGTTCTAGCCCTGGCCTGCCATCCCAGGAGAGCCTCCCAAGAAGCCAGAGGAACCCTGCACACCATGAGGGAGGCATTTTCAACATCTGACTCCACAGTTTGTCGAGAGTTCCACAGTAGAAAAGCTGATTTTTCCTGTTGTGGTACATCAAGCTGCATGCTCGAGGCAAGTGCTCTACCCACTGTCCTCTCCGGCCTGAGGAGCTGTGCCCTGTGTTAAGCCCCACTACAGAGAGCACAGGATGAAGTGGGCCAGCACAGGGAAGAGAGAGGAGACGAAGGGGCATTGCTGCTGTATTTCCCAAAAAGAGTAACAAGAGTCCAACGTGTTCCCTTCATGCATCTCAGCCAACGAAGGGAGTGGGCCACACCTGGTAGTGCAAAGGGCTTACTCTTAGCTCTGCGAGACAAGATCACTCCTGGCAGTGCTCAGGAGACTATTGGGGTTCCAGATATCAAACCGAGGAGAGTCTGAGAGACTTACAGATGTGGGGGCAGAGCTTCTACCAGTCTCCCTGAGCCCAGCGCCACGGGGCACCCAGGAGGGATGGCAGGTTCTAGCCCTGGCCCGCCACCCCAGCAGAGCCTCACAAGTGCCAGATGACCCCCAACACACACACACTCCATGAGGGCCACCATTTTCCACATCCAGACTTCCCTCTCTTCAGAACTCCACCCAGCAGAATAGCCTATCACAGTTTGGCTTGTGGCCACAAGGGCCACTCGGTTCATCAATAAATGCTGGAGATCAGAGGTGACTGCAAGAGTATGCCACCCACATGGCAGGAGCCTGGCAAGCTACCCGGTCGTATTTGATATGCCAAATAACAGTAACAATTATAGACCTCATTCCCATGATCTGATGGAATGGTTTGAGGCTCTATATGTTCCTGGAGCAATCAGGATGCCCTGGGGCTCTACTAGCATGAGACAGGACATATGGAGATGTTACCGGTGCCCGCCGAGCAAATCGATGATGAACAGGAAGATAGTGATACAGTGATACAGTGTAGTTCATCAATAAATGCATGAGATGAGAGAGGCTACTACGAGAGTATCCCACCCATGTGGCAGAGCCTGGCAATCTTCCTGTCATATTTGATATGCCAAGAATCAGTAACAATTATTGACCTCATTCCTATGACCTTAAGGAATGGTTTGAGGCTCTTCATATTTCTGGAGCAAGGAGCTGCCCTTGGGCTACACTAGCATGTGACAGGATGTTATGAAGATACACTGGTGCCTAGCAAATCGATGAACAATGGGAAAACAAGTGAACTCAAGAGTCACATCTAGCAGTGCTCAGGAGTTATTCCTGATTTTGTGCTCATAAGTGACCCAATTTGTTTCTCAGGGGATCTGATGGGCTGCTAAAGATTAGAGCTGCATGCACAGCTAGTGAATTGCCTTCTGTGCTGTCTCTGCAGAGCTATCAAAACTGTTTTTAAAATTGATTTAAAAATCAGACTTTTGTCTTCTTTAGACTAGTTTATAATCCATGATGCGCAAGACCATTTTATGTCCATAGTGCTAATTTTTGCATTAGATTTTTAAGTGATCAATATGGCTGATTATTCTATTGCCACCTGATGAACCATAGCTGGCAGATTTTCTGAGGGGCATGGGATTACCCTGGATCTAAGAGGTGTCCAAAGGACTGTTCCTTTTAGTTTTCAGGAAGAACTAGTTTTAAAGATGAGCTTTAGCAATAGTAAAACGAAGTTAGAACCAGGAAGAAAGAGAGGAACTTTGATTGTTTTTCTATTCTTTCTAAATTTTATTAGCCTGGCTAGGTACCGTAATATTGAGGACTTATCAAGATACCCACAAATGAATCAAAATGAAATGCAAATTCATCAATAAGTTATAAGTGGGCCTGCATGGAGGAAGCCAAAGTTCTCATGCCACCCTTCACTTCCCCATCATCTACTTTCCCAAGCTATTTTTTGGCAACCAAGAATCCATGACACTGCAAAACCATGGATACTCCAGAAAACTGGAAATTTGCCTCTAATTCAGTAATAACATTTGTTCATATTTATAGTATCTAAATTTTGTGAAATATGACTGGAGATAGTCTCTGGAGTGTAAGACTTTGAAAAAATGCCATCAATTATCTGCCTCATGGGGGGACCATTGGATCCTATTCTTCTCCTATTTGGCATATCTACACTGGGATCAATTAACCACATTGAATTTAGACACTATTACTAAAAGAAAGTGTATTTGAACTACACTCATCATTAAATGTTGACTTTTCCCTGTAATCATTCAGAGCTTAAACCAGGTTTTTTTAGTGATAAACTCTAAAATTTAAAAAATTTAATTATATAGAATAGAAGTAGTGAGAGTGGGCAACCTGTTTTGTTCCTGATCTTAGGGGAAAGACTTTGAGTTTTTCACCACTGAGAATGATACTTGCTGTGGGATTTTGGTAGATGGTTTTGACTATATTGAGGGATGTTCCTTCAATTTCCATTTTATGGAGGGTTTTTATCATGAACAGGTGCTGGATCTTGTCATATGATTTCTCTGCATCTATTGATATGATCATATGGCTTTTATTTTTTTCTTATTGATATGATGTATTATGTTGTTTGACTTGCACATGTTGAACCATCCTTGCATTCCAGGGCTGAATCCTACTTGGTCACTTGTATCTCTTGTATCACTTGTCTTGCCATTGTTCATCGATTTGCTCGAATGGGCACCATAACATCTCCATACGTCCCGCCACAGGCTAGTATAGCCCAAGGGCATCTGCTTGCACCAGGAACACTTAGAGCCCCAAACCAATCCTGAAGATCATGGAAATGAGGTCTATAAATGTTACTGGTTTTTGGCATATCAAATACAACACAGGTAGCTTGCCAGGCTCTGCTGTGCAGGAGAATGATCATTACTTGATCACTTGATCACTTGATCACTTGAATCCCATTATTCATCGATTTGATCGAGCGGGCACCAGTAACATTTCAATTGGACCCTATCACGTGCCAATGTAGCCCAATGGCATCTGGTTGATTCAGGAATATGAAGAGCCTCAAACCGTTCCTTCAGGGTCTTTACAAGGAAGTCTGACCATCTTGTAGGTGGGCGGCCACGTGATCTTTTGACATCCCGTGGGATAGGGTCGGTAATGGCTCTAGTCCAGCGGTTGTCTCCAAATCGCATTACATGTCCAGCCCATCATTTTTTCGATGCCTTGGCAAACAAGATGCCCTGATTGTGGAATAGTGACGGAGGTCAGAACTCCGGATTCCTTCTCTCACTTGAGTGAGGCGTGATATTCCAAGCATAGCTCTTTCGATTCCTCTCTGGGAGACCCGAATAGCATTCTCATCCTGCTTTCATAGGGCCCAGGTCTCTGAGGCGTATGTTAATGCAGGGAGAATGGTGGAGTGAAAGAGATGTGCCCGAGCCGGGAGGTTCTTTGTCCTTTTAGCTATTTCTTCGATGCCTTTGAAGGCATTTCCATGCCGCTCTCTTCCTCCTGCTCAGCTCAGGTTTTAGGTCGTTCATCATGTTGATTTCTCAACCTAGGTACACATAACTGCTGCATTCAGAGATGTTTGTTCTATTGAGAGTGAATGGGGCCTCTGGAACTAGTTCATTCTTCATAAACATTGTTTTCTTTAGATTCAGATGTACACCTACCTTTCCACATTCTCGGTCAAAGTCAGCCAGCATTTGTGCTGCTTGGCTAATGTTTGGTGTTATTAGAACAATGTCATCAGAAAAGCGGAAATGGTGTTGTTGCCGACCATCTATCTTCACTCCCATTCCTTCCCATTCTAATTGTTGCATTATGTTCTCGAGGGTGGCGCTGAAGAGTATTGGTGAAATGGTATCACCCTGTCAAACCCCCTTTTTCTCATTAATGATCACTTCTTTGTAGAATGGTGAGATCCTGGTGGTGAATCCGTAATATAGCTCACGAAGGATCTTGATGTATTGGGTTTAAACACCCTGTTTGGCTAGGGGCTTCTATGACTGCTTCAGTCTCCACAGAATCAAAGGCTTTCTGTAAATCAATGAACGTGAGACAGAGCAGCATCTTGTACTCCCTACAAACCTCAATGAGTTTGGTTACTGTGTGAATATGTTCGATTGTGCTGAATCCTTTCCAGAAGCCTGCTTGCTCGCATGGTTGTCCTTCATCTAGTGTTCTGCTAATCCTCTTCAGGATGACTCGTGTAAACAGCTTGTAGATGACGGACAACAGGCAGATGGGGCGACAGTTGCCGATGTCGTGAATGTCTCCCTTCTTGAACAGTAGAACTGTCCTGCTGGTTTTCCATTGGGAGGGCACCTTGCATTCGGACAGGTAGCGTGTGAAGAGCCGAGCTAGTGTATTGATGAGTACCGATGGCAGATTCTTTAGGGTGTTCGGGTCTGACTTTTGTCTGGGCCTGGTGCTGTTCCCTTTTTACCAACGAGATGGCATGTCGGATTTCAGAAGGGAGAACTTTGGGAATGACATATCCATCCTGTGTAATTTGGTATGTGGGTAGGTGGATGTGGCTATCAAAGAGATTTGAGTAGAAGTCCTGGATAATCTTCTCCATTGCCTTTCTGGAAGATGTGATAGATCCATCAGGGTCGAAGGGCAGTCATCTTGGTCTTACAGTTGGCGAAGGACAGGCGGGCAGTGTGAATGCTTTTCCCGGCTTCTGCTACATCTTCCAGTATTTCTGCTCTTCTGTCTTTGAGGTCTTCTTTTATCGCTTCTCTGCACCGTTTAGCAAGCTTGGACATTAGCATTTGGTCTCCTGAGGCTCGCACCTTGCCATGTTGGCAAATGAGCTCAAGAGTTTCTGAAGATAAGCATCCTCTTTTTGTCTTTCTCTCTCTCAGCATTCTTCGCACAATCATGGAGGTGCTGAACCAGTCGGTTGTATTCTGCATTGATGTTGTCAATGATGGTATCTTCCCATGTTGCTGCAATGGTGCCAAAGAGTTCCCAGTTGGTGGTCGTTCTGGGAGTTCTCTTCTTAAACTTTTACAGCCTTTTCTCCCCGTTGCAGGGAGTAGAATGATCATTACAGTGTATAAAAGTTAAAGATCCTGGGAAGGACCTGGTCCTAACTTCCATTATTGTCTAAGAATGTTGCACAGCCATTCTTATGGGATGGGAATAGGAGGAGGACCCAAATCCCCACTCCAAGTAGCACCAGTGTGGACCCCTGCATGTGTGTGCTATGTTGGACTTGGCCAGGGACTGACTGAGCCATTTACTGCCTTCTGGAACTCCATGGGCTGCTCCATGTGAGGTCGAGTAGCACAGCTGTGGGCCTGGAGTGGTTGGGTCTGGAGTGTCTCTCTTCCAGTGTTGCTGGCACAGCTGTGGGTCTGGAGTGTCTCTCTTCTGATTGCTGTGTGTGGTGGCTGGTTGCTCGCCGCTATACCCTCCTACATGGAGGTAGAGGAATGGGAGAAGTAGCCCAAATCCCTGCTCCAAGTTTGGCCAGCTTGGCACCCCCCACGCATAGGGTATAATCTTTTTAATGAGTCTTTAGATTCTTTTTTGCTAGTATTTTGTTGAAGATCTTAGCATCTTTGTTCATCAAGGAAATTGGTCTGTAGTTTTCTTTTGTTTTGTTGTCTCTGCCTGCTTTGGGTATCTATCAGGGTGATATATGCCTCGTAGAAGCTATTTGGGAGTGTTTCTGTTTCTTCTGTTTCCTGGAAGAGCTTTAAAAGGACTGGAAATAGGTCCTCTGTAAAAAGTTTGGAAGAATTCACTGGTGAATCCATCTGGACCTGGTATTTTGTGTTTGGGCAGACTGACCTAGAACTGAGCATTGAATATAGTCAAAAAATATACACATAATAACCTCTAAACATATGTATTGCGATCCACAAAGAGAAGAAAGAGAAAGAGAGAGAGAGAGAGAAAGGAGAAAGAGAAAAGAGATTGAGACAAGCTAGGGGAGGGGGAGGGAATTGGGGACATTGGTTGTGGGAAATGGGCACTGGTGGAGGGACATGTACTGCAACACTGTATGACCAAAACCCAAGCATGGACATTTTTGTAACTGTATATCTCATGTTGGTATAATAAAATATTAAATAAAAAGAAAAAAATAATTTTATCATTGGCAATATTGTTAATAATGGTTCTCATGGAAACTTTCAATTGAGATGGGGTTACAGGGTTCTGTGACAAACCAGTTCTTGTCTACTTTCAAGCCTGAGTACTGATGAGACACTAGATTATGCCTATACAATATTAGACATTGGGCAGACAGGTTGATGTGAGAAGACATGAAGAAGCAAGCATAGGCCGGAAATACTGTCCAGAGTAGCTGAATCCATGTTTATGATGGGTCTCCATATATGCCCAATGATAAACTAAGGCATTTATACCAGGGACAAATGGAAGACGCTGCCATAGGGAAAGAAAGACTTACCAGACTTCAACTGTGTTGTGATTTTGCTGAGGACTGGCTAGCTGTCATTCTTAGAGGATGGAATTAATGGATATGAGTGAACTAATTTGTCACTAGTGTCTGACTAGTATGATGTTGCGTATGAAATGAGGGGAAGTGGGAATGAGACGTTCCTCTAAATATGCAGAAGATTGCCCAACATGACAGATAGTTAATCAAAAATTTCAAGCTACAGATTTATTCGATTTGGGATAAGGGCATGTCTTTTTGAATTCTGTTTTAATATTCTATCTTTATTCCTAAAAGCAGTTATCAAATTTGTTTCCTTGTGTCTGCTTTTTATTGATCTTAAATGTTTCCAAATGTCAAGACCATGGAAAATGGCAACAAACTATCAATTCCTCATGTTAACAAGCACCACATTTACTCCAAAGATTGTGAAGAATAGGAAAAAAAGAAATCACTATACAGATGATTTAAATCATGTAGTTTATAAAGATGTAGAGAAACAGACTTTGGTTAGGGGTGCAAGCTGTGTGGATTTGAATTTAATTTAAAGATGGACAGTTTTTCTATAGGGTTGGCATTTTGTCTTCCTGAAGCCAGAATAGATTCCATCCAGATGCTTCATGATTTTGCCCTGAAAGCAAACATTTACATGGGAACTGAGCTAAGGAGCTGAACAAAGCAACCTTATAAATTCTAAATTTGGGGGATTGCATCATTGAAGTCCTAAACATACGAGAGAGTCAAATCCTGCTTTTATTTTATTGAGCATTTGCAACTAATTCCAACTGATCAAAGAAAATCTAGTCTCTCTTTTAAATTTTGTTTTTTTTTCTTTTTGGCAAATAAATAGTTTTTCTGGAAGGACTATATGGGAATCACTCTTTTTTTTTTCCCAAGAGTCACAGAATTCTACCAGTGCAGAGGATAGGCATTGCAGTTTGAGAAATCATTAAGAGGCTGAATTCATTAAGGGCTGCAAAGAGATAAATTAAACCTTTTGTTAACACAATAACATGCAGCTATATAATTATAAAGGTTTCCTTATTCTAGTACAAAATTTCATATTTATATTTAAGTGAGAATTATCTACTACTTATACAGGTTAAATGTAAACTCTTCCATTATAGTTATTGGTATTGAAGTTGCTGGTCCTCTCACGGGTGACTTAAATGAGGTTGGGGAGAGATGCAATCACTTTCTCCTGAACTACCCCTGCCATCCTAGGACCAGCTTGGAAGGCTAAGACTGATAAAAATCTGTGATGAACCCCTGCATGGCATGGGCCAGAGCCCTGCCAGCTTCATGAGGTGGCCATCAAGCCTCACCTCATATCCACTTGATCTTCTTGGCAAAGGATTTGATCCCATCAACTAGTCTCTTTGGGAGACACAGACTCAGACTGGAGTAACGACTTGTTCTTTGCAGGAAAGAAAAGTCTGTCCTAGGCTTTATCCAGGTTCAGGAGCAGATTAGCAGTGAAGTAAAAACAGGTTTTATTTGGAGACTTTTACGAAGGGGAAGACTAGAGAGTGAAGGGAGAGAGAGCAACACGTTTAAGAGAGAATGTGGGCTTCTCCAGAGACAGAAAGCCACGGTACATATCTCAAGAGAGGAGATGCAGATGACACATGCACTCGGGCAACACACGCACTAGGGGAGCAGGTATGCTTAGCCATGTGGGCACACGCAGTACATGGACTTGGGAAGCATGCACGTGTGTTTCCTTTGTTCAAGGTGACTTCTATAGGATTTTCCCCAAGATACCCCACATTGGCTTCTGGTTAGGTTAGAGTGAAGGCTAAGGCGGCTGCGGAAGGGATAGTTGGGAGTGATTGATGTCAGCTTTGAAATTTCTTTTCTGGGTTTTGCTCCTACTGGAGCTGCTTTTGGGTGTGGGAGGTTGCCCAGCCTTATCTTTGGGTCTCTTGGCACCAGGTGATAGTCTCATCAGGCCTTAGTTCCTGTGGCTCACAAGGCAGGTCCTGATGGTCTTTCGGCTAGGTGATCTTACTATTTCCTAAGAATTCCATTGCTATGGGAGCCCTTCCCTATCTCCAGCCTGCTATATCAGTATGTGTGTCTTACTGAATCTTCACTTGGATTTTTCTTGATTGGTTTTTCCAACCTGGTGGATGGGTGAGAAGGGAGATTGGTTCCTGGGTAAGGCACAGAACTTAAGCAGTCGCTGAAGCTTGAGGCAGGGACTAGGGTTAAGGAATATGTTAAGGAATATAGGGCTGATGAATATTCCATTTCTTTCATTTCTTCTGTAGCTATAAAATAATGAAGTAATTATGAGTGCAGGGAGTCCTGGACACAGATCACACTTTTGTGTATCTAAACCTTAGGCAATTGGGGAAGGATTGTGTTAGGAAAAATATATAAATGCAATGAATTCTAAAGGATGCTACAAGTAATGGATCAACCTGAAATTTATACCTTAGGAACTTTAAGGTGAATTTTCCTCTGGGCATGTTGATGTAAGGATGTATGTGACTCTGATGGCCATACCTAGAAAAGGTTAGGGCTTATTCCTAGCTCTTTGCTCAGCAATCACTTTTTCAGTGCTTGGGGACTGTATGCATTGACCAGGGAGCAAACCAAGGGTAGCTGCCTGCAAGGCATGAGCCGTAAATACTGCATTATATTTCTAGCTTTTGGCACGAAATTTAAAGTGTTTGGGGGGGTCCCCACCAATGCCAGGAAATAAGTTCCCTTCTACCTCCAATGCCGGTGGGGAATGGATGAAAAGTCAGGAATCCAGCACAGTTTTAAAAGGCTTTATTGTCACAGGTTCTGTTATACAATCCAAGAACAGGAAAAACCCTGGACTTTGGGTTCCCAGCAGGACCCGGCCATGTGTAGGCTAAGATGTCTGCCATCATGTGTTAAAGCCCAACAGCGAAGAGAATGCAGAGGAGAGAGGCAGAAAGCCAAGGGAAGCCAAAATGGCAGAAAAGGCCTTTCTTCATTCTCCCAAGTTTATTTTATAGATAGGAGCCAGCTAAAACCTCCCAGCCTAGGCCATCATAGTCTATCTAGAGATGAAGGCAGGTAAAAGACTCTATTGAAATGCAGCACTTCAGGTGGGTCTTTTGGCTTCACTAATGCCAGAGCTGATTCAAAATCTCCCTAGCTGAGCTGGGAGGGGCTGCAAGCTAAGTGTAGCTGGAGCTTAAAGTAGGGCATGTCACCCAACATTATCCCATTGTGAGTCTCCTCTGAGCAGGCACCCCTAACTCTGTTGCATAAACAGGGTTACTCCCAGGTGCAGATTTTCCTAGGTGGGGACTGTGATGTCCCTGCCTCCTGTTTCAGAAACTCATGAGCTGTATCCTATAATCCTCACAGGTGCCCTGAGATCATTTTCAGCCTCATTTTGCAGATGTGGAAACTGATATCCTGAAAGTTAATTGACTTGATCAACTTCACAGAGTTGATGAAAGGAGATGGAATGAAGCTTGGATGCGCCTGGAGTCCAGCTTCTGCTTACCCACCCTTTGCTAATGTGTGTTTCTGGAAGTGGTTTGAACTCACTGAGTGAGCTTAGTGGCAGGCAGTGTGACCCAGGCACACTTTCAGCATTGAAGTCATAGCCCTCTCTTCCTCTTTGCTAGTCTTCGGAATGAAAATATATTTATTCTTTTTTTTTTTTTTTTTTTTTTTGCTTTTTGGGTCACACCCGGCGATGCTCAGGGGTTAGAGTTACTACTGGCTCTGCACTCAGGAATTACTTCTGACGGTGCTCGGGGGACCATATGGTATGCTAGGGTTCGAACCCGGCAGGCACAGGTCGGCCGTTTGCAAGGCAAACACCCTACCAGCTGGGTTATTGCTCTGGCCCCATTATAATCCTTTGATTTAGAAAATCCTGACCTGGAAATTTTCACCCTAGCAACAAATATTGTTTTCCTTGGCATGGTCAATAACTCAAAAATGATTATAGTCACAAATTTGTAGAAGGATATTCTAAGCTGATGTTTCCCCAACTCTTTCTAACTGTGCCCATCTTCTGAGCTTGTTTTCTTTCTCTGTCCCCGTGCTTGGCCTACTCATCAGGTGCCATTGGCCTCCCATTTACATGCCTATCACCTGTGCCATTTTTGGAATATCCTGGTAGTCAACAGAGGGCCCCATATGACCCCTCATTGAAAAATGCTGTTAAACACTGCAATGTCATTTTAATGTTCTTTATAGTCTAACTTGTAGATTTTCCAGCAGACCAGAATGTCTGAATAATGGTCACTAATCCTGGATCAGATCTGGATCAATTCATGTGAAGTAAAGGGAAGTATTGCTGGAAAGAAACAAATTTTCTAAGCCAGAATAGGGCTCCTTAAAATAGAAATTCTCTCTTTTCACAGATGCTATCTTTTCTTCCTTACTATTACACACACACACACACACACACACACACACACACACTTTGGATGCTTACATTTCTTAAAAGCCTCCTGTAACTCTTATAAAGGAAAGAATTAAGATGGACCATTTTCATCTTTAGAAATGTGATCTGTTGAGACAAACACGTGTTATTCTTTGGAGCCCCTGTTCATGAATACATATTTTCATTTTTGAAGCCAGTAAGAACCTTGATTATTGCCCCTGAAAGTGGGACATTTCTAAAAGTAGTAGAAGTTTTTATTTAAATAGTTTTTAATTAAGTAGAAGTTTTTGATGTGAAAACTGAAGAAAAGTGGAAAAACTGGCTCCCTCAAAGCTTTGCAGCCTGGTAATCAAACCAAACTCTCTCCCAGTCTTGCCACTGCTCTCAGAAGCTTGAAACAATAACTGAGCTTGCAGGCTCCAGAGAACATTGCAATAGGCCTGTCAAGTGTCAGTTTATACAGGAGGCGGTGGAGTATGTGCTGACATCATGTAATCAAAAGAGAAAAAAAATTACACCGTGTGTCTTGCCTGGGAAGAAAAACTAAAACTACAATGTAGAGGGTTGAGTTTTGAGATATCTGCACAGAGTTGCAGTTCCTTACCTGATTACTTTGTAAGTAGCTATTTAACTACATAGTAGGAGTTTACAAATAAAGTATGGGACCATTTCATGTTTTAAAGACATCAGCACTAGTGGAGGAGATTTAAAATACCCAATCTACCCCAGCAGGTATTAACTTGTTTAAGAAAATCAGCTGTCAACAGGAATAAAGGACTCAGAAGACTCACCAAGCTAATCATTCTTTTGGAGGACTCTGGAAAATTCACTACTTCATTCTTTCTTTGCTTTTCTTTCTTTTGATTCAAGTGACCTAAGGGGGGAAAGAAAAAAAAAAAGCAGTACCTTCTATCAATTGGAAATCAATTATAAACTGATGGACTGTTTGTTTTTTAAATTACCCAACAGATCGAGGTTCTGGGAATGAAATCCTCACTAAACACTTATAAGAGCATATGGTATAGACATAAAAGTAAGAGGCCCTTTGCTTGAGGGGAATGAAGAGGGAGGAGAAAAGCCTGGCTCCTCTTTACAGACTACCCATTAATAGCCTCCCTTCAACTCTGTCTCCTGGAAGACCTTCCTTTTTTGGTGGTTGCCATTAAAGTTTTTCCTGGAACATGAAATAAGGTCACAAAGAAACTATAAGAAATTCAGTTCTTTGCTTATCCTGAAACTTCTCATTCTCTTCTGGATAAACTCCTTTGAATTATAATTAATTTCAGACATGCAATGCAAATATCAAATGTATACTCCCGAATGCTGCTGATATTGTTTTTAAACACACTTCTCATCCACCTTGGAATTTGCGAGGTCTTTGCTCTCTAAGTCACCAATATTATTTACTTAGATTGCTTAAAGGCCAATGTGTTCCTAAAGAAACTTCAGTGGTATATGCTTCTTTTCAAATAAGAAAACCGGAACAAAGATTTTCTTATTTATTTGTTACATAACACAAGTGGTTGAATAATGAAATATAGCTGTCCTCCAAATGGGTCAGACAATGAGACTAATATTTTCTTTGTTAATACAGGGAGCATTGTGGAAGAAAAGTAAAATGGAATTAAAATTAATGTACCAACCTGTTGCAGGACACCTAAAAGCCTAGGCCTCTGCATCTGCCCTGGATTGCCTCCTGCAGGTCACTTCATAAATAGGGGGTAGTCTGAATGTGGCAGTCTTATCTGACCATGTATTCTGTACTGGCTGGTATAAATATTCTCTCATGATACCTCAATCATCGTGGGACTAGCTAGATCTTACCAGCATATTTGCCTGGCCACGTTGGATCTCTATGTAATTAGATCAGAGAGAAATGCTGTTTGCCTCCAGCAAGCAAGCATGGCTCCCTGATAACTCAAAGGCAACTAAAATACAAAACTACTGTGAAGTAGATGAGACTCTTGTGAAGGCTTGTAGAAATATTTAACTGGCACTAGTATTAGTCTTTGGTACAGAGACATGTCATCTCAGAAACCCCCTTCTCTACCCTATAAAGGGAATTCCAGGCAGATCTTGGCTCAAGATATTAGGTGAGGTGCTAGAAGAAATTACCTGAGGACATTTGATCCTTCCTCCAGGGAAGTTACATTTAGCTTATAGCTTCTCCCAGCTCTGCTAGGAGGCTTTTAATTAGGGTCTGGGTCCTTGTAAACAGCCAGATGGCCTCCTGAAGTTGCTACATTTCTATAGAGCTATTTTCCTGTTTTCATCTCTAGATAGCCCAGCCCAGAATGGGCTGAGCTGGGGAGTTTGGGCAGATTTCTAGCTATAAAATAAGCTGCAAAAAAAAGAGGCTCTCTTTTTTCCCCCTTTTGCCATTTCGGCTTCCCTTTGTTGTTTTGCTTCTCCGTCCTCTCCATTCTCTGTTGGGCCTCAACAAGTGGTGGCAGCCATCTTGGTCTACACCTGGCTGGGGCCTAGCTGGGAACCCAGAGTCCGGAGGTTTTCCCCTGCTCTTGGATTGTATATTGGATCCTGTGATAGTAAAGCCCTTTTTAAAACTGCATTGGATTCCGGAGTCTTCATCCATTCCCCCCCGGCTCGGAGGTAGAAGGGAACTTGCTTCCCGACACCAACCCAGGGCTGTTTTAAATTTTGTCTTAGTCAGAAGAAGAGTGGAAATTGGTGGAAAGAGACTGGGGGAAAATATAAGGTTTACTCAGATGAGCTGTAGTCATTGAAATCATCTTCCCAAGCAAAATTTCCTCCATAAATTTGTGGACTATTTCTTAGCAAGTCAGGATAGGGTGACGAGGGCAGAAGTCTGTTTTATTTTCAAATAGAAAGAGAAAATAACCAAAGGCATAGTCAAACACAGAAAGAAGACAGGACACTATCCCACTGCACAATCCTCAGGCAGGAAACTGTCTTGAACAGGTTGATTACATCAACAATAAGGTATAGGAATGATGATAAACTATTGTTGACATATCCTGGCTCCAAATGTTTACATTAAGCAACCCTTAAGAGAGAAACATTTATTTTTACTGATGGCATATATGGACTTTGAAAGTCATCCTTACAATATATCCCTGTAACTCCTAAGGAAACCAAGTCCTGATGGAAGTATAAACAGCTTCTAGAACACTCTCTTCCTGTGTGCACCTTCCTGAAAGTGTTTGGCAGCAGCACTTATAGGTCAGAGCATGACAATGATAGTTGGGAATAAGTTTGACAGACCTGAGTGTTGGAAGTAGGTAAAGGGATATACCTGATCACCTTTCAATATCTGCATTGCAAAGCATAAGACCAAAAAGAAGAGAGAGTGAGAGAAAGGGAGAGAGACAGAGCCAGAGAGAGAAGTGCTTTTTATAGAAGCAGGCATGGGGTGGAGTGGAATTGGTGGTGGGAAATGTGCACTGGTGAAGAGAATGGATGATGGAAGATTGTATGAATGAAACCAATTATGAATAATTAGTTATTGTGTATTGAAGATAGCTTAATAAAAATGGGGGTTCTACATGGCTGGTGTGCATATGTAGGGAGGCAGAAGGGAGAGCAGACCATAATGTGGATGGGCCATCAGTTCTGACTGTCCTATAGATGGAAAATATAAAAAAGAACCTACGGACAAGAGTTAAATGGCAGCAGAGAGATAGCGGATGATCTGATGCACTATGACATGATACCCAGAGGAGAGGGAGCTCGCTGATTGCGCTGTCCTCCAATTAATTCCAAGATTGCAACTGTTTGACAGACTTGAAATTCTGGAACCTTCTGACAGTAGCATCTCCACTCTCCTCTAATTTACGTATATATTATTTTTAATTGCTTATTTATTTTTATTAAACCACTACGAGATACACAGTTACAAAGTTGTTCATGATTGATTTCAGTCATACAATGTTCGATGCTTATCCCTTCACCAATGTACATTTCACACCATCCATGTTCCGGTATCCTTCTCACTATCCCAGCCCCCCCGCACACACACACACATACAGACACACACACTCCCTGCCTGCCTGCTTCTATTGGCACGAGATCTCCAATCATCTAAACAGTGAAAGATTGTCAGTATATAAAGGAAGAGACACCAATTTCCTGAGTAAATATCCTTAGGTCATACCTGGCAGCCTACAGATCTGTGCTAAGACATACTAAACAAACCAAGGGAAGTCAGTGCACCACTTGACACATAGAGGTTATTAAGTATATTAAAAAAAATAGAAACAGAGGAAATATTTCAGGCATTCCTGGAGCAGAAAATAGTAGAAACCCTACTAGAAGAAATAAAAGCCACAGAATTACCTAATTCAGAGAAGAAAAGTCCAGATTCCCATGCAAAATAAGGCCAAACAGACATAGTTCAAGGCATACTTTAAATAAAGTGCTGAATATTGAAAATAAATACATTATCCTAGAAGCACCTGGGGCAGGGTGGAATATCCTTATTCTATCCTGAACAAAGAAATTTGAATATACAAAAAATATGAAATTAAAGTAATTCATCATCACCAAACTGGCCTAGCAATAATTGTTAAAGGGTCCCATAAAATAAAAACAATTCTCCTAATAGTAGTAAGAAACCAAAATTATATGTTATGGGAGAAGGAGAAGAAGAAGAATGTGGCACTATTGCGTATGCAAGATCAATCCACAGTAATAGGCACATGAATAGGACTGTAAGTATAAACCTCAGTGCTACCTGATAACAAATATATGGAAGAAAACAGAAGAAACAGAAGGAAGTCAATTATCTTATAAAAGGAAAATGTTGAAGTAGAATGGAAGAAAAATGTGTGAAAATATATCAATGGAAAATGATGAGGACCCTTGACCTTGGTGATAAACTGTTATATTTCAATAGTTCCCGTAGGACCCCCTGCACTATGATGGCAGCCATTTTCAACTTCCAGATCCCACAGCTCATCAGAGCTCCACCTGGGAGAGAAGTCAATCTCTAGCCCAGCTCATCAGAACCCCCACCCTAGAGAGAAACCTATTTCACAGACACAGATGGAGCTGCTACCAGCTCTCCCAGTTTCCTCGAGCCTGAGGTCTATCAGTAAATGCAAAAACTTTGAGCGTCCAAATGGTAGCCTGGCAAGCTACTGGTGTAGTACTTTATATGACAAAACCAGTAATAATAATAGACCTTATTTACATGATCTGAAGGAATGGTTTGAGGCTCTTCATGTTCCTGGAGGAGCAGAGGCCCTTGGGCTGTACTAGTATGCAAACAGGGACAAATGGAGATGTTACTGGCACCCACTCGAGCAAATCGCTGAATAACAGGAAGACATGATACAAGTGATACAACTGTTACGTAGTCTAAATCAGTGTTTTCCAAAGTGAGCAGTTTTTCCCTCTCTTTAAAAAAGGGTTTGAATGATCAGATTGGGTGAGGGAAGGATGGGGATCAGTAGCCTTGGGAGCAATTGAAGAAACTTCCTATTTGTTCTCTTAAAGAAAATAGATTTATAGTGGGTGTTGAGTAATTTTTTTCCTGAAATGGGAGTAGTAGGTCAAATGAGATTTGGTGATTATTGGTCTGAATTCACTGATTAATGGCATTGAGTGGAAGAATGGATCAAAAAAGCAAAATCCATATTTTTGTTGCACAGAGTAGATACATCTTTGCTTTCAAGATAAATATAGGATCAAATTGAAAGGGTCAAAAGCAATCCTATATTCAATAGTATTTTATTTTATTTATTTGGTTTTGGGGACATGCTTGGTGTTTCGCAGGACTTGTTTCTGGCTCTATGCTCAGTTATATCTCAAAACTGAACTCAGGAACCATATGGGGTGTTTTGGATTGATCCAAGGTAGACCATGAGCAAGACAAGTACCCTACCCACTATACTATCTCTCTAGTGCTTCCACAGTTATTTTAAAAAGGAAAGTAAAGGATACACTGGTGATGGATGTGGCATTGAAATTATGTACATGAGCAACCATTATTAATAATAGTAAATCATGGATCAAGAAAATGTAAAGGAAAAAAGGGAAAAATAGTCATGAACAGTTTTCTTTATAAAATTTTAGACTTACAACTAAATAGGCTAAAAAGTCATAAGGATAGCATTATGAAATTATTAAGTGCTAATTTTAAGAAAAATACACTTATTGATATATATGTCTCAAATGAAAAATTTGCAAAATACACTAAGCAATTATTAATTAATAAAGAAAAGAATTATTGACAACAGCATAATAGTATTGGTAAATATTAGCGACCCATTTCAATTTACCAAGTAGACAAAGAATAAATAAAAACAAAGGTCTTAACTGACAAATCTCACCCCTATCAAAATATATCAGTTTGGGAGGAAGTAGAGCAATAGTACTAAAGTAGGAGGTAGTATGTTTGTTTCTCACACAGCAGGTTAAATCCCTGGCACCCTATATAGTTCCCTGTTTCCTGTGCCCCACCAGGCTAGATTGCTGAGTGCAGAGCCAGGAGTAGCTCCTAAGTATATTGGGTGTGATCACAAAATAAAATAAACAGATACCAATTTTACAATTTTCAAATGTATGCAGAACTTTTTCAAAGGATATACCATATACTGAGACACGAAACATCTAAAAATACATATATGTAAATTTAGAAAAAGAAGTGTCTTATGATCATTATGCCATAAAATTAGAACTCAGCCAAAAAAAAAAGGAAATCAGGAAAAGATCACACATGTAGTGGTTGGAGAGATAGTACAGGGTTCAGTTTCTTGCCTTATCAAGTCACTGCATTTTGTTCTCCAGCAATTCAAGGGGTAATCCAGAGCAGAGAGCAAGGACTAAATAGTGACCATCACTGAGTGTGGTACAAACCTTTTTTTTTCTTTCATTAGGCTGAAGAGACAGTCCAGAGATTAAGGTCCTTGCCTTAAATTCAGCTGACTCTGGTTTAATCCCAGCACCACATATGTTTCTTTGAACACTCCAATAGTCACTAGGAATAAGCCTTGAGCATGGCCAGGTATGCCCAGATAAACATATAAAAAGCTTAAACATGTAGAGGCAAATAGTATTATCAATCACTGGATCAATAATAAATTAAAGTATGTATTTAAATGCCAGGCTCATCAGGCTCTAGCAAGTACATTAAATGCTGGGTCTAGCTCTGCTAGAACTCAACAGAGCCTGGCAAGCTGTCCGATGTTTATTTGATATGCCAAAACCAGTAAAAACAATGTTTATTTCCAGACCCTGAAAGAGTTCTTAATATATTAGGCAGCACTAAGAAAAATGAACAAGGAATGGCTGATAAAATCTCAGGTCCAAACTAGGCTGTCAAAACGAAGGACTAAAATGACTGTCTGTACTTTCAATGCATGTATGCTGAAATCAAAAGCATATATCGAGGATCTGATGGTACAACCAAGAAATATCAAGAAAGAACAGGGTGAGAGACTATCTGAATTCATCATGTCCACCAAGACTATTCATGGGAACTCACAGTTCCAGAAGGCTGAATCGAAATGTTGGACATGGGAAGCTCCTGGTGGACAGTTCCACAGTGAAATTAACCACAACATATTCAATCAATGGTTTTGCCTGACTGAAGTCACTGATGTCCCCAAATTCCAAACAGGACCAGACCACTGTCTCCTTCGTGAAAATTCTACTTCACACAACAGGGAGAAAAGGCTGCAAAGTTTAAGAAGAGAACTCCAAGAATGACAGCTGGAGAATTATTATAAATATAAAAATGGTTTAAATAATGAAGTTAATAATAATACAGGCTTTTACAATGTATTAAGAAATATCACAAACGAATAATTCAATTTTACAGCTAAATCAACAGGAATAATAACAAGAAAATAACAAAGTTAGGAGGAGTGAGAGAGAATATGAGATAGTACACTGTTTCCCTGCACATGGGTAATCTGGGATCTATCCTCTATTACGTACAGTCCCTGAAGCTCATCCAAAGTGATCCTTGGGCAAATGCCAGGAATAATTAATTCCTGAGCTTAGTTGGTTGGGGTTAAAATTGGCCCCCTTCCAAAAACAAAGGTTAATACAAAAAAAAAAAAAAAAGAAAAAAACTAAATTGAAAACAAAATAAAAATATCAAAGAAAAGTTGTTTTTAAAGTTTAAATAAAATCAAAAAACCTTTATTTTTTAATAGAAGAGATAAAATTTGAATTAAAACTAATCAGGAATAAAGGAGAATTTACAACAGATATGACAATCAAAAGTTTATAACAGGCTTCTATGAACAGCTATGTGCCAAAAACTTTGAGAATTTAGAAACTGAATGAATTCATTTTTATATAGAGCTTACCAATATGGGAAAGAGAAAAAGACATCTTTGATTGATCATGAGTATGGAAACTGAAACAATAATAGAAGAAATTGAAACAAAACAAAAACAAACAGCAAATTCCTGAAACAGATGACTTTACCAGTGAAAATTACCAAACCTTGAAAGAAAAATGTAAACCAATTCTCCACAGATTCTTAGGAAAAAAATCAAAGAAGGAATATCTTTTAAAAAATTATATAAAGCAAACATTACCCTGATATCAAAACCAGACAGGGAAAAAGTAATAATTTAAAATAAATTAAATGTTTTTTACTTAATATATCTCTCTGATGCAATAAATCTAAGCAAAGTGTTGACAAACTAACCGGATTCAATAAAGCATTAAATGGATCATATATCATGGATGAATGAGTATTCTTCTAGGCACACCATGATGGCTCATCATATGTTAGCCAGCTAATGCAAATATACTATATCAATTCATCAATAAATGCATGAGATGAGAGGCTACTACAAGAGTATCCCACCCACATGGCAGAGACTGGCAAGCACCTGTGTAATATTTGATATAGTCAAAAACCAGTAACAATTATAGACCTCATTCCCATTACCTGAAGGAATGGTTTGAGGCTCTTCATGTTCCTGGAGTGAGAAGATACCCCTTGGGCTACACTAGCATGTGACAGGACAGATGGACATGTTGTATGGAGATGTTACTGGTGCCCACTCAAGCAAATCGATGAACAACGGCAAGACAAATGATACAAGTGACAAGTAAGCAAAGAAAATTATATGATAATATCAATAGATATTGAGGAAGCATTTGACAGGATCATTTTTGTGTAAAAGTTCTTAATAAAATGTGGACAGAAAGACTGCATTGTAGCATAGTAATTATCATAGTATATAGATCCAAAGTGTGGGCCGGAGCGATAGCCCAGCGGTAAGGCATTTGCCTTGCATGCGGCCGGCCTGTGCCAGCCTGGGTTCGATCCCCGTGTCCCATATGGTCCCCTGAGCACCGCCAGGGAATGATTCCTGAGTGTAGAACCAGGAGTAACCCCTGAGCATTGCCGGGTGTGACCCAAAAAAAAAAAAAAACAAAGTGAACATGATACTCAATGATGAAAAAAGTAAAAGCTTAAAAAGTCAGGAACAAGATCAGGCTGACATATCACCTCTTCTTTGATTTGGTTTTAGAATTTTTAGCCAGAGAAATTAGACAGCCATAAAATAGAAGACATCTGGTTGAAAGGAAGTGAAACCAGGTTTATTTTCAGACTGCATAACTCCAAGATTTCACTAAAGCTTAATTAGAACCAAATTAATGGGTACAGAAAATTGGCTGGTTCCTAAGGCAATATAAAAAATCTATCACATTCTTAAAAGCAAACAATTAATGAGAACAAAGTTAGTAAAGGTAACCTATATAATATTGCTCCCAAAATAAAAAAAAAAGTTCCAAGGAATAAATTTTATGAAGAACGAGAAAGAGTTATATAACTACAAGATGCTAAGACAAGGAGTAAGATATTAAGCAATTAAAAAATTGGGGCCGGAGCAATAGCCCAGCGGTAGGGTGTTTACCTTGCATGTGGCCGGCCCATGCCGGCCTGGGTTCGATCCCCGCATCCCATATGGTCCCCGAGCACCGCCAGGAGTGATTCCTGAGTGCAGAGCCAGGAGAAACCCCTGAGCATTGCCAGGTGTGACCCAAAAAAAGCAAAAAAAAAAAAGTTCCACATATATGTATGGGGATTATTACTATAGACAATATAGCTATTTTTAGAAAGTAATATACAGATTTAGTATAATCCTAATCAAAGCTCGTATAACATCTTAAAGAAAAAAAAACAAAGAAAACTAAAGTTCATATAAACCATGAAAGATCATGAACAACTACAGCACTTTTGAGCAAGAAAAAAAAACAAAGTAAGCTCTGTGTTTCTTACTTGAAACTATACTACAAAGAGATCACTTGAAAACATGACATCACATTATTTGTCGATTTGCTTGAGTGGAAGCTAGTAAGATTTCCATTTGTCCCTGTCACATGCCAGTGTAGCCCAATGGCATCTGCTTCGCTCCAGAAATATGGAAGAGGCTCAAAACATTCATTCAGGCCACATGATCTTTTGATGTCCCATGGGATTCAGTTGGTAAGGACTCTAGTCCAGCAGACATCTCCAAGTCACATTACATGTCCAGCCCATCTGATTTTCGATGTATTGGCAAACAAGACAGTAGCCCTGAATCTCAATTATCGCAGAGGTTGGAATTTCAGATTCCTTCTCTCACTGAGTGAGATGTGATATTCCAAAGAATAGCTCTTTTAATTCCTCTTTGGGAGACCCGAACAGTGTTTTCATCCTGCTTTCATAGGGCCCAGATCTCTGAGGCATATGTTAATGCAGGAAGAATGGTGGAGTGGAAGAGATGCGCCAGGAGCTAGAGATTCTTTGTCCTTTTCGCTATTTCTTCGATGCTTTTCATGCCACTCTTCCTCCTGCACAGCTCAGGACCTAGGTCATTCTTCATGTTGAGTTCTCGCCCTAGGTACACATGACTACTGCATTCAGAGATGTTTGTTCCATTGAGAGTGAATGGAGCATTTGGAACTAGTTAGTTTTTTATGAACATTGTTTTGTTGAGATTCAGCTGTAGACCTATCTTTCCACATTCTCGGTCGAAGTCAGCCATCATTTGTGCACTTGGCTAATGTTTGGCGTTATTAGAACGATGTCATCAGCAAAGCAGAGGTGGTGAAGTTGCCGACCATCTATCTTCACTCCCGTTTCTTCCCATTCTAATTGTTGCATGACATTCTCGAGGGTGGCTCTGAAGATTTTCAGTGAAATGGTATCACCCTGTCGAACCACTCTTTTGAAATCAATAATCAATTTCTTGTAGAATGGTGAGATCTTGGTGGTGAATCCGTAATACAGCTCACAAAGGATCTTGATATATTGGGTTTGAACGCCCTGTTTGACTAGGGCTTTGATGACCACTTCAGTCTCAAGGGAATCAAAGGCTTTCTTTAAATCAATGAATTTTAGACAGAACAGCGTCTTGAACTCCCCACAAACCTCAATGAGCTTGGTTACCATGTTTATATGGTTGATTGTGTTGAATCATTTTTGGAAGCCAGCTTGCTCACATGGTTGTCCTTCATCTAATGTTCTGCCAATCCTGTTCAGGATGATTCAAGTGAACAGCTTGTAGATGACTGACAACAGGCAGATGGGATGATAGTTGCCAATGTCATGGATGTCTCCCTTTTTTTTAGTTCATAATATGTTCATATTTTGGTTTTGGTTATACAGTGTTACAGCACCCATGCCTCTACCAGTGCCCATTTCCCACCATCAATGTCACCGATTCCCCCCCTCCTTCCCTAACCTGCATCTATGGCAGGTTCTTTATCTCTTTCTATTTTCCTCTCTTTCTTTCTTCCTTCCCTTACACATTGTGTATAAAACTACATACATTAAGAGGTTGCCATGTGTATATTTTTGCCTGTATTTAATGCTTGTTCTAGGATGGTATTAGCACTTTTGACAATTATTAGCACACTGTTCCATCTCTGTCTTACCTAGCCTCCTGACTCCCACAAGTTTGTGATAATTTCCAACTTTGACAAGACCTCCTGATTGATCTTTCACTTGACCTTGGATACTTGAAACTATATGTCATTTATTTATTTAAATACATATATTTAAATAAATATATGTATCACTGTATCACTGTATCACTGTCTTCCCGGTGTTCATCGATTTGCTCGAAGGGCCCCAGTGACATCTCCATATGTCCTGTCTTATGCTAATAGGAGCCCAAAGGGCATCTGCTTGCTCCAGGAATATAAAGAGCCACAATCCATTTCGGAATGAGGTCTATAATTGTTACTGGTATTTGGCATATCAAATACAACACGGGTAGCTTGCCAGGCTCTGCCGTGCAGGTAGCATACTCTTGCAGTCATCTCTAAGTCCAGCATTTAATGATGAACCTGGCGCGCCGTTGCAAGACGCCGGACTGTGATAGAGAGCTGGAAATAAATATATGTACATACATGTACATATATTTATTTATGCCATGCAAATAAATGTAGTCATTCTGTATCTGTCTTTTTCCTTCTGGATAATTTCATTCAACATGATCCTCTCCATGTCCATCCATTTATAGGCAAATTTCATAACTTCACTTTTCCTAACAGCTGCATAGTATTCCATTGTATAGATGTGCCAAAGTTTCTTTTATCCAGTCATTAGTTCTATGGCACATTGATTATTTCCAGATTCTGGCTATTGTGAATAGTGCTGCTATGAAAATAAAAGTGCAGATGGTGTTTCCACTGTGTGTTTTTGGCTAACCAGGGTATTTTCCCAGGAGTGGTAGTGGCAGGGTCAAACGGGAGCTCAATTTCTAGTCTTTGGAGGAATGTCCATATTGTTTTCCAGAAAGGCTATACCAGTCGACAATCCCACCAATAATGGATGAGAGTCCCATTTCCCCTGCATCCACGCCAGCACTTGTTCTTGCACTTTTGGATATGTGCCAGTCACTGTGGTGTAAACTGATATCTAATTGTCATTTTGATTTGCATCTCTCTTATGATTAACGATGATGAGCATTTTTTCATATGTCTTTTGGCCATTTCAATTTCTTCCTTGTTTAAGTTTCTGTTCATTTCTTCTCCCCATTTTTATGGGGTCCGTTGTTTACTTCTTATAAAATTATACCAGTGACTGATATATCCTGGATATTAACCTTATCAGATGGGTATTGGGTTAATATTCTTTCCCCATTCTGTGGACTGTCTTTGTATCTTGGTCACCATTTCTTTTGAGGTGCAGAAGCTTTTTTAGTTTCATGCAGTCCCATATGTTTAACTTTTCTTCTAGTTGCTTTGTTAGTGGTATTTCACTATCCTTTGAAGATGCCTTTAGGTTTAATGTTGGGGAGGGTTTTTCCCTATATTTTCTTCAACATACTTTATGGATTCAGTGCTGTTATTGAGATCTTTAATACATTTTGATCTGATATTTGTGCATGGTGTTAGATTCAAATTCATTTTTCTTACATGTAACTGCCCAGTTGTCCCAGCACAACTAGTTGAAGAGGCTTTCCTTTCTCCATTTCAGACTATTTGCAATTTTATCAAAGAATAAATGAGCATGTGTTATAGGATGGGTGTCAGGATATTCAATTCTATTCCATAGGTCCACAGATCTGTTTATATTCCAATACCACTCTGTCTTAATTACTACTGCCTTGTAGTGGAGTTTGAAGTTTGGAAGGTGATGCCTCCCATCTTCTTTTTAACGAGGATTTTTTAGCTATCCATGAGGGTTTATTATTTCACACAAATTTCAGGAGTGTTTGGTCAATTACTTTGAAGAATATTATGGGTAATCTTATAGGAACTGCATTGAATCTGTGCAAACTCTATGGAGTATTACCATTTTGACAATGTTGATTCTCCGCATCCATGAGCAGGAATGTGTTTCCATTTCCTCATGTCCTCTTTTATTTCTTGGAGCAGTATCTTGTAGTTTTCTTTGTACAGATCCTTTACACACTTGGTTAAGCCGATTCCTAGGTATTTGATTTTCTGTGGCACAACTGTGAATGGAATCATTTCCTTAATATCCCTATCTTCTCTTTCGTTTTTTTTATAGGAAATCTACCAACTTTCGATTGTTGATTTTTGTATCCTGCCACTCTACTATATGTATCTATTGTTTCTAGGAGTCTTTGGTAGAGAGTTTAGGATTCTCTAGGTATAATATCATGTCATCTGTGAATAATGATAGCTTGATTTCTTCCTTGCCTATCTGGATCCCCTTAATGTCCTTTCCTTCTCTGATTGATATGTCAAGTACTTCCAGTACTATATTGAATAAAAGAGGGTAGAGTGGGCAACCTTGTCTTGTCCCTGATCTCAAAGGGAAGGCTTTCAGTTTTTCCCCATTGAGAATGATGCTCGCTATGGCCTTTTGGTAGAGCTATATTGAGGAAAGTTCCTTCAATTCCCATTTTCTGGAGGGTTTTAATCATGAATGGGTGTTGGATCTTGTCAAATGCTTTCTCTGTCTATTGATATTATCATATGTTTTTTTTTTTTTTCTTATTGTTATGATGTATTATGTAGATTGACTTGTGAAGGTTGAACCATCCTTGCATTCCTGGGATGAATCCTACTTGGTCATGATGTATAATCTTCTTGATGAGTCTTTGGATTCTGTTTGTTAGTATTTTGTTGAAGATCTTAGCATCTGTGTTTATCAGGGAGAATGGTCTGTAGTTTTCTTTTGTGTTGTCTCTCCCTACTTTGGATATCACAGTGATATGTGCCTTTTAGAAGCTGCTTGGGAGTGTTTGTGTTTCTCCTATTTCCCTGGAAAACTTGAAAAGGACTGGCTTTGGGCCCTCCTTAAAGGTTTGGTAGAATTCACTAGTGAATCCATCTGGACCTGGGCTTTTGTGTTTGGGCAGACTTTTAATTACTGTTTCAATTTCCTCAATGGTGATAGGCTTATTCAGGTTTTGCATGTCTTCTTGTTTCAGCCATGGGAGGTTATAGCATTTCAGGAATTTATCAATTTATTCTAGGTTCTCATGTTTCATGGCATACAGACTCTCAAAGTAATCTCTGATAATCTTTTTGATTTCTGTGGGTTCTGTTTTTAATGTCCCCATTTTTATTTCTGTTTCTGTTTATTTGGGTTCTCTCTTTCCCTGTCCTTACAAGTCTTGCCAGTGGTTGGTCGATTTTGTTTATTTTTTCAAAGACACTGATTTGGTTTCATTAAGCATTGGGATTGTTTTTTTGGGTTTCCAACTCATTGATTTCCTCTCTAAGTTTTATTATTTCCTTCTTTTCTGCCTGGTGTTAGGCTCCTTTTGTTGGTCTTTTTCTAATGTTTTCAGCTGTGTAGTCAGGTTATTTATGTGGGTACTTTCTTCTTTCCTGATGAATGCTTGCAGAGCTATAAACTTTCCTCTTAACATGGCTTTTGCTGTGTCCCACAAGTTCTTATAGTCGATGTCTTCTTTTTTTGTTTCCAGTAATCTTTAAATTTCCTGTTTGATTTCTTCTATGACCTATTTGTTGTTCATCAGTGAGCTGTTCAGTTTCCAGGTGGTTGGTTTGACTCCCTGTTTCTGTGTACGGTTAACTTCCATTTTCACTGCATCATGGTCTGAAAAAATAGTTGACACTATTTCTATCTTTTTTTATTTTATTGA
>JAJIBD010022635.1:5000-140389 GCA_021461705.1 Cryptotis parvus | reverse complement strand
GGAGTGAAGATAGATAGTTGGCAACTACACCACCTCCCGCTCAGCTGATGACATCTTTCTTTTTTTTTTTCTTTTCATTTTTTATTTTTATTTATTTTTTATTTTTTTTTTTACAATTACAAAGATATACAATTAAAAAGTTCATATTTGGGTTTTGGTCATACAGTGTAGCAGCACCCATCCCGCCACCAGTGCCCATCTCCCACCACCAACGTCCCCGGTTCCCTCCCCCTCCCCCCCAGCCCCTCCTCCATGGCAGGTTCTTTATTTCTTTCCATTTCTCTATCTTTCTCTTTTCCTTCCTCTCCAGACTATGGATTACAGAACATACATTAAAGGGTTGTCATGTGTATCCTTTTTGCCTCTATTTAATGCTCAGTTCTAGGTTGGCATTAGTACCCTCACAATTGTTAGCACACTGTTCCATTTTCTGTCTTACCTAGCCTCTGACTCCCCACACGTTTGTGATAATTTCCACCTTTGACAGGACCTCCTGATGTATGTTTCACTTGACCTTGGATATTGGTATCATAATATGTACCTACATATTTATGTTATCCAGATAAATGCAGTCATTCTGTAACTGTCTCTCTCCTTCTGGCTAATTTCGCTCAACATAATCTTCTCCATGTCCATCCATTTGTAGGCAAATTTTATAACTTCATTTTTCCTAACAGCTGCATAGTATTCCATTGTGTAGATGTACCAAAGCTTTTTTATCCAGTCATCTATTTTCTGGGCACTCTGGTTGCTTCCAGATTCTGGCTATTGTGAATAATGCTGCTATGAACATAAAAGTAGGGATGGTGTTTCCGCTGCGTATTTTTGGTTTCCCAGAGTAGATTCCCAGGAGTGGTATGGCTGGGTCAAATGGGAGTTCAATTTCTAGTCTTTGGAGGAATGTCCATATTGTTTTCCAGAAAGGCTGTACCAGCCGGCATTCCCACCAACAATGGATGAGTGTCCCCTTTTCCCCACACCCACGCCAGCACTTGTTGTTCTTGTTCTTTTGAATATGTGCCAGTCTCTGTGGTGTAAAGTGGTATCTCATTGTTGTTTTGATTTGCATCTCTCTGATGATTAGTGATGATGAGCATTTTTTCATATGTTTTTTGGCCATTCGAATTTCTTCCTTGCTGAAGTTTCTGTTCATTTCTTCTCCCCATTTTTTGATGGGGTTGTTTGTTTTCTTCTTGTAAAGTTCTACCAGTGCCTGATATATCCTGGATATTAACCCCTTATCAGATGAGTATTGGGTGAATATTCTTTCCCATTCTGTGGACTGCTTTTGTATCTTAGTCACTGTTTCTTTTGAGGTGCAGAAGCTTTTTAGTTTCATGTAGTCCCATATATTTATCTTTTCTTCTAGTTGCTTTGTTAGAGATGTTTCATCTTTGAAGATGCCTTTAGCTTCAATGTCATGGAGGGTTTTTCCTATATTTTCTTCAATGTACTTTTATGGATTCAAGTCTGATATTGAGATCTTTAATCCACTTTGATCTGATTTTTGTGCATGGTGTTAGACACAGGTCCAAATTCATTTTTTTACATGTCGCTGCCCAGTTTTCCCAACACCACTTATTGAAGAGGCTTTCCTTACTCCATTTTAGACTCGTTGCACCTTTATCAAAGATTAAATGATCATGTGTTTGAGGTTGGGTGTCAGGATACTCAATTCTATTCCATAGGTCCACGGGTCTGTTTTTATTCCAATACCATGCTGTTTTAATTACTACTGCCTTGTAGTACAGTTTGAAGTTGGGTAAGGTGATGCCTCCCATCTTCTTTTTCCCGAGGATTGCTTTAGCTATCCTTGGGGGTTTATCGTTCCATACAAATTTCAGGATTGTTTGGTCAATTTCTTTGAAGAATGTCATGGGTATCCTCATAGGGACTGCATTGAATCTGTATAGAGCTCTAGGGAGTATTACCATTTTGACAATGTTGATTCTCCCCATCCATGAGCAGGGAATGTGTTTCCATTTCCTTGTGTCCTCTTTTATCTCTTGGAGCAGTGTCTTGTAGTTTTCTTTGTACAGGTCCTTTACACACTTGGGTAAGTTGATTCCTAGGTATTTGATTTTCTGTGGCACAATTGTGAATGGAATTGTTTCCTTAATATCCCTTTCTTCTCTTTCGTTATTTGTATATAGGAAAGCCACCGACTTTTGCGTGTTGATTTTGTATCCTGCCACTCTACTATATGCGTCTATTGTTTCTAGGAGTTTTTTGGTAGAGAGTTTAGGGTTCTCTAGGTATAATATCATGTCATCTGCAAATAATGATAGCTTGACTTCTTCCTTGCCTATCTGGATGCCCTTGATGTCCTTTTCTTCTCTGATTGCTATGGCAAGTACTTCCAGTACTATATTGAATAAAAAGAGGTGAGAGTGGGCAACCTTGTCTTGTCCCTGATCTCAGGGGGAAGGCTTTCAACTTTTCCCCATTGAGAATGATGCTCGCTGTGGGCTTTTGGTAGATGGCTGTAACTATCTTGAGGAAAGTCCCTTCAATTCCCATTTTCTGGAGGGTTTTAATCATGAACGGGTGCTGGATCTTGTCAAATGCTTTCTCTGCGCCTATTGATAGGATCATATGGTTTTTATTTTTTCTCTTATTGATATGATGTATTATGTTGATTGACTTGCGAATGTTGAACCATCCTTGCATACCCGGATGAATCCTACTTGGTCATGATGTATAATCTTCTTGATGAGTCTTTGGATTCTGTTTGCTAGTATTTTGTTGAAGATCTTAGCATCCGTGTTCATCAGGGATATTGGTCTGTAGTTTTCTTTCTTTGTGTTGTCTCTCCCTGCTTTGGGTATCAGGGTGATATGTGCCTCGTAGAAGCTGTTTGGGAGTGTTTCTGTTTCTTCTATTTCCTGGAAGAGCTTGAACAGGACTGGCAGTAGGTCCTCCTTAAAGGTTTGGTAGAGTTCACTAGGGAATCCGTCTGGACCTGGGCTTTTGTGTTTGGGAAGTCTTTTAATTACTGTTTCTATTTCCTCAATGGTGATAGGCTTATTCAGGTATTGGAGGTCTTCTTGTTTCAGCCGTGGGAGGTTATAGGACTTCAGGAATTGATCCATTTCTTCTAGATTCTCATGTTTCACGGCATACAGGCTCTCAAAGTAATCTCTGATGATCTTTTGGATTTCTGTGGTTTCTGTTGTGATGTCACCCTTTTTATTTCTGATTCTGTTTATTTGGGTTCTCTCTTTCCCTGTCCTTACAAGTCTTGCCAATGGTTTGTCAATCTTGTTTATTTTTTCAAAAAAACAGCTCTTGGTTTCATTAATCTTTTGGATTGTTTTTTTTTTGGTTTCCAACTCATTGATTTCCTCTCTAAGTTTTATTATTTCCTTTTTTTCTGCCTGGGTTGGGCTCCTTTTGTTGGTCTTTCTCTAATGTCTTCAGCTGTGTAGTCAGGTTATTTATGTGGGCCCTTTCTTGTTTCCTGATGAATGCTTGCAGAGCTATAAATTTCCCCCTTAACACGGCTTTTGCCGTGTCCCACAAGTTCTTATAGTTGGTGTCTTCATTTTCATTTGTTTCCAGAAATCTTTGGATTTCCTGTTTGATTTCTTCTATGACCCATTTGTTGTTCAGGAGTGAGCTGTTCAGTTTCCAGGTGTTTGGTTTGACTCCCTGTTTCTGTGTACGGTTAACTTCCATTTTCAGTGCATCATGGTCTGAAAAGATAGCTGACACAATTTCTATCTTTTAATTTTATTGAGGTATGCTTTGTGGCTTAGCATGTGGTCTATCTTGGAGAATGTTCCATGTGCACTAGAGAAAAATGTGTATTCAGCTTTTTTTGGCATGAAAAGCCCTGTATATATCTACTAGCTCTCTTTCTTCCATTTCTTCCTTCAGGGCCAATATTTCCTTGGTGAGTTTCAGTCTTGTTGATCTATCCATCGTTGATAGAGCAGTGTTGAAGTCTCCAACTATTATTGTGCTACTGTTAATGTCTTCTTTGAGGTCTCTTAGCAGTTGTTTTATGTATTTTGCTGGCCCCCGTTGGGTGCATATATGTTTAGTAGTGTAATTTCTTCCTGGTGTACATACCCCCTTAAGTAATAAGAAATGGCCTTCGTTGTCCCTTCTAACCTTTTTCAGCCTGAAGTCTATATTATCTGATACTAATATGGCCACACCAGCCTTTTGGAGGAATTGTTTGCATGGAGAATGGTCTTCCAACCTTTGACTTTGAGTCTGTGTTTGTTCTGATTATTCAGATGTGTTTCTTGTAGACAGCAGAATGTTGGGTTCAATTTTTTAATCCATTTTGTTACTCTGTGTCTCTTAATTGGTGCATTTAGACCATTGACATTGAGAGAGATTATTGTCATCGGGTTTTGTGCCATCTTTCTGTTTGAGCTTGTTGTGCTTATGGGTTTGGTCGTATTACAGTAGACCCTTCAGTCCTTCTTTTAGGGTTGGTTTTGAGTCCATGAAGTTCCTGAGTTGTTGCTTATCCATGAAGTTGTGTATCTTTCCTTCATATCTGAATGTGAGTCTGGCCGGGTAAAGAATTCTTGGTGAGGCCTGCAGTTCATTCAGCCTTTTCACAATATCCCACCATTGTTTTCTTGCTCGGAGTGTTTCATCAGAGAAGTCTGCTGTAAATCTTAGAGATGTTCCTTTGTATGTGATTTCCTTCTTTGATCTTGCTGCTTTCAGTATTCTATCTCTATCTATAGTTTTTGTCATTTTAATTAAGATGTGTCTTGGAGTATTCTTGTTGGGGTTTCTTTTAGCAGGTATCCTACGGGCCTCCTGGATCTTGAGGCAAGTGTTTTTTAGTTCCGGGAACTTCTCAGCAATGATGGCTTTGACAGTTTCTTCTTCATCAGGGTTTTCTTCTTGCCCTTCTGGGACCCCAATGATCCGTATGTTGTTTCTTCTGGCTTCATCCCGATTATCTCTTGTTGTCTGTTCGGTAATTGTGAGTCTTTTTTTCTATCTTCTGGTGTTGTGTAGAGAATCTTTGGAACGCGTCTTCGAGATCACTAATTCTTTCTTCAGTAGCTATTATTCTGCTATGCTGGCTTTCCACTGTGTTTTTCATTTCATTTACCCTCATTTTTAATATATGTCATTTCCATTTGCATTTTCCTCACTTCTTCTATCATGTCCTCTTGTATTTTATTGAGTTTGCATTCCATTGCTTCTTTGAATTCCTTATGACTCCTTAACATTTCTTTCCGAAATTCCTTATCAGAGAGGTTATATAACTCATTGGTATTGCTTGGCTCATCTGGACTAGTGACTTCACTCACAGAGCTGGATGGAACTTTGCGTTGCCTTACCATTTTGACTATTGTAGGTTGCAAATGTGGGGTCTTGGATGACAGGATAGTACAGTTAGTAGGTGTCTGGTTTGCGGAGTTTGGGTGGGTAGCAAGGATGTAGGAACCAAGGTTCAGTGGTACCTCATGCAAGATAGGTAGTAAAAGGTTTTGAGTTTTGGGATGATTCGGAAGCGCGGGCCCAGTTCCGCGGTGACAAGGCAGTTAGCCTTGGTTCCCGTTGATGGAGTTTCCGCCTGGGGCAGTTTGGTCCGAGCGCGGGATACACACACCTGGGGGGGGAGATTTTCAGCCGGTCCCAGGAGCGCAGCGCCCAAGGTTCCCAGGGTGAAACCAAGGCAGTTAGCCTTGGTTCCCGTTGATGGAGTTTCCGCTCTTCCCTGGGGCAGTTTGGGTCCGCGGAGACGCAGGGATCACGCACACACCTGGCGGGGGCTAATGACATCTTTCTAATAACACCAAACATTAGCCAAGCTGCACAAATGCTGGCTGACTTCGACCGAGAATGTGGAAAGATAGTTCTACAGCTGAATCTAAAGAAAACTATGTTTATGAAAAATGAACTAGTTCCAGAGGCCCCATTCACTCTCAATGGAACAAACATCTCTGAATGCAGCAGTTATGTGTACCTAGGGTCGAGAAATCAACATGATGAACGACCTAAAACCTGAGCTGCGCAGGAGGAAGAGAGTGGCATGGAATGCCTTCAAAGGAATCGAAAAATAGCTAAAAGGACAAAAGAACCTCCGGCTCTGGGCACATCTCTTTGACTCCTCTGTTCTCCCTGCATTAACATATGCCTCAGAGACCTGGGCCCTACAAAAGCAGGATGAGAATGCTATTCGGGTCACCCAGAGAGGAATCGAAAGAGCTATGCTTGAAATATCACACCTCACTCAAGTGATAGAAGGAATCCTAAGTTCCGACCTCCGTCACTATTCCAGAATCAGGGACGCTGTCTCTTTTGCCAAGGCATCAAAATTCAGATGGGCTGGACGTGTAATGCGATTTGGAGATGACCGTTGGACTAGAGCTGTTACCAACTGGATCCCATGGGATGTCAAAAGATCACGTGGCCGCCCACCCACAAGATGGTCAGACTTCCTTGTCAAGACCCTGAAGGAACGGTTTGAGGCTCTTCATATTCCTGAATCAACCAGATGCCATTGGGCTACATTGGTACGTGATAGGGCCCAAGGGAAATGTTACTGGGGCCCGCTCGAGCAAATCGATGAATAACAGGATTCAAGTGATCAAGTGATCAAGTGATCATAACTTCAATAAAAAGCCATTTGGATTTCATTATATGGGTTTGAGGGGACCACATCTGTCACAGTAGAATGGTAAGTAGTGTAAAAATGTTAGCATAATCACATGACTAGTGATCCCAATGCAGGAAGTTGGGACCAGACATGTCTAGCATTCATGCATTTAATGAGATCACAGAATTGGATGTAGAGCCGCTCAACAAAGGGAGAACTGATCCATTTAGAAGAAGTGCCATCAAACGAATGGAAGAGGGAACATGCAAATAATATCTTAGAAGTCATATTAGGCTAGAGCTCAGTGAGCAAGTAAAATAGCAGAATTATGAAGTTGAATAGCAGGTTGAAATCAGGCCATAGAAGTATTGGAGTAATAGACCATGGGTGCTGCAATCATTCTGTAAAAACTGAACCCTTTGGAGACAGGTGCTATGGCACAGTGTCAGCTTCATGATGATGTGAGGGTAATTAAGATGTAAAAATTGTTAAAAGAATATTTTAAACAACCTTTTCTATTGGTGAGTTTCTATCTGCTCAAATCCAGACCTTATCCCTCTCTGGTCTGATGAAGGCTAGGAAGGCTGTTCTTATAGCCTTCAGCATACAGCAGGTAAGAGGGTGAGAAGAAGCTGGTTGGAAGAACAGAGCACAGCCTTCTGTGTGTGAGGCAGTGGCCGTGTATCCTCTTTGAGATGAAGCTGATTCTTCTCCCTGGCTCTCCATTATAGTGTCCCTAGTTGTTACTAATTACTAATATCTGGGTTACCTCTTTCTACTTTCTACTGTTCTGATTCTCAGTTCTTTCACCTTTTTGTGCAACAAGTGATTGCCACTATTCTTTCCCCACAGGATTTGTTCAGGCTTGGATTTTCTACTTTTCTTATACTCCATTGGTGCATCATCTTTTTAGAGCCCTGAGGAACACTGGATCTGAAAACAGTAAACAAGTTTTCTCTGGGTTGTGCAACTACCCAGGGAGAACATTCCAGAAACAGTGATGTGTTGATCCTAGCCAATGGGAGTTCAGGGAGGAGCAACCAGGAGGGAGGCAAAGGTGGTGTGATCTCTAGGAAAAGAAGATCATATATATGAAGGCCCATGTGGGAGGGAATGAAAATTTGCTGTAACAGAATCGAATACCACCAGAATACAAAACTTGGAAGTCCACGAAAGGGAAGAACATTTAGCCAGTTTGGGTCTTGTTGGCCTTGCTCATTCATAGGATTCCAAGGGAGGGTTTTAAACACAGACATGATCTCCTGTGATAGATGCTAACTGTAAGCCAGACAGGGGGAGAACAGATACTGAGATATCTTCCAGACCTCAGGGCACAGTGGTTTGGATGGGACTCTGATAGGCAGGAAGTGAGTCAGACAGGAAGTGAAGTGCCAGACAACAGGTGGGTCTTGTGCCTCCTCTCTTCACTCCTCTGCCCAAACAGCTGATGTGTTGTTTACCAAGTCCCTGTGGTCAGGGAGCGTAGCCAGCCCCATCAGCTTCATTTTCAAGCCAGTGCCTAAAATCCTTAGCTTACCTCAGTGCGACTATAGGAGAAGACAGCCAGATGACTTCATATTTGTCTTCATTTTCTTCTCGCGCACTGACCAGCTGGAGCAAAAGTTCAGAACGCAGAGCTGTGCAGGAGAAAATGTCACAGCCACTCTCTCTCTTTCTCCTGCAGAAAGAAATGGTTCCAGATTGGTCATACTTGGCTCATCAATTATGGGTCCTTTCCATGACCGCATCCAACCCCAAAACAAAAAATGTCCTGTGTTAACTTGGTTCCTCTGCTTTCTCACTCTGGGTACCTCGGTCATTCCCAGGGCTGCTGAAGCTCTGCCAATATGTGAAGTTAGGGGCTCTATGAACTACTTCAATTGCTTCATGCTCTATTCCCATTGTACAAGAATAGTTCTAATCCAGATCAGAATAGTAGAAGCAAATGAGATGTAGTCAAATGTCATTTTAAAATACACCTCTGGAGGAAAATTGCTTATCAACAGGGGTGTATGCTCAGTGTTAGGCAGCATGTTGTCTAACACTGAGTCTGAGGCTAAGTGGAGGCCACTTTGTCTTTCATTTTTCCGGGCCCTGGAGGAAGAAGTAGATGAGATAGTAATGCTCTAAAAATATTGACATCACTACACAATTTCACTCTTATAACAGTATATTGATTGAATATTAAAACTAAAACAGTCCCCTTGCTTGGAGCTTTATAAGAATGTCTCATTTGCACCTATAATACCCAAAATTATAATTATTGTACTTCTCCAGTTTTATAAAAGAAAAAAATTAGACAAGCAGAAATAGATTCAGGGACTGTTGCAGGACACCTAAAAAGCCCTAGGCCTCTGCATCTGCCATGAATTGCCTCCTGCAGGTCACTTCATAGATAGGGGGGTAGTCTGAAAGTGGCAGTCATATCTGACCATGTATTCTGTACTGGCTAGTATAAATATTATCTCATGCTACCACAATCATTGTGGGACTAGCTAGATCTTACCAATATATTTGCCTGGCCATGTAGGATCCCTAAGTAATTAGACCAGAGAGAAATGCTGTGTGCTTCCAAGCAAACAAGCATGGCTCCCTGATATACTCAAAGGCAACTAAAATACAAAACTACCGTGAAGTAGACAACACTCTTGTGAAGGCTTGGAGAAATATTTAACTGGCATTAGTATTAGTCTTTGGTACAGAGACATGCCATCTCAGAAACCCCCCTCTCTACCCTATAAAGGCATTTCCAGGCAGATCTTGGCTCAAAACACTAGCATATAAAAGGGTCTAGGTGAGGTGCAGGGAGGGATTACCTAAGGGCATTTGACCCTCCCTGCTTTCCATAACAGTGGGAGGGAGGTCTGAGTTGCAGGGGTATAATACTAGCCTGCTTCCTCTCACAGTTTTTCTTTTGGGGCTCTCTCTTTTGAGGTCGCACGCTTCTTGGGAGTTTTGTATTTGTCTCCTCGTACAGGGCCTTTACACATGGTGGCCGCCATCTTGGCCTACACATGGCTGGGGTTCTAGCTGGGAATCCTAAGCACTGGGCTTTTCCTTTTGCTGATTTGTATGCCTGAACCTGTGATAAGTAAAGCCTTTTAAAACTGCATCATATTCCTGAGTTTTCATCCATTCCTCGCCCGGCCGGAGGTAGAAGGGAACTCGCTTCCCGGCACTGTTGGGGACCCGGCAGAGCTCCCCGACAAGGGACCAGAATGCAATCACACAGTTGAACCATTATAGGAAGGATCTTGGTTTGGTCTTCACTCTTCTATAATCCTTGCAACTCAGATTAGTTCCCAGAACACAGGGCTAGCACCCATGATAGGGCAAAATCTAATAATGTCTATGCTTTGACACTTTTGTGAGCAGGCAGACACCTTACCACTCCACATCTTAATCTTTTGTCTGTGAAATAGTAATGCCACTAGTCCCTCTCTGTTTGTATAAGGATTCAGAGTTACAGGGCACCAAAGAGAATTTAATAGGACCAAGTCCACTGAAAACCTAAGTCACAAGTAACATAGATTTCAGCCTAACACTCAGCTTGTTGCCCCTGAGCTGATCTCGTTTCTCCTGTTGACAAGCTGTGACATTTTAAAGGTGTGTTTTAACCCCTCAGATAAACCTGCCCTACCTAGCGGCAATGTGTAGATAAGTAGGAAAAATATATTACAGAATATAACACACATCACTGGTGTTTATTTTCCTCTTTGGAAGCCTTCTTTCTGTCTAAATCAGTTAAATAGCAACTACTCCATCTACCTCATCTATAAAATGAGATTATCCTTCTGATATATTAATATACCAGGTAAAAGACAAAAATGCTATATGAATGCTAAGGATTGCTGTCATTACTAAATTATTTTAATTATATGGATAATTATAAAGTAAAAGTAATTAGCGCCATGTGCTAAATTACCGAGTGCTTTTCAACTTTATTTATTCATTTATTCAAGGCTCTTAATTTTATGATCCATTAATTATTTTGACATAGAAGAGAGCTCTTTGCTGCTTATCTAGACTATTCCTAAGAATTGTTGATCCTCGCTGAGAGGCGAAATATTTTAAAATGAGCTATAACCAGGGCATGTGAACAGAGTTTCAAGAAAGCTAATATTCTTGTGGTATCTTTTCATCATTTTACAATTATTATTCCATGTGCTGATGATCAATCCCCCATTTCTGGGTGATTGCCCTATTAATGGCAGAGTGATGAGAATGGAATTAAATATTTGCACTAGGGGCTATGCTTAATTGACTTCCTTCTCCACTTATTGCAAGCTTTGGATTTTGAAATTAAAGCCAACAAAAATGATGCCATTTAAAAATATGCCTAAAATTAGAAGGCTTTTAAATATGATGAGAATTCTTCAGAGACTCCAGCTCTAAATTCATGTTCAGACATGTGGAATTATTTTAGAAACAAAGCACAATTCATTTCTAATTTTAAAATCTTGTATCCAGATTATATTGAGCATTTACACTGTCCCAGAAACTGTCAAAGTCTGAGAAGTGAAATGAAAAAATATATACATATATACACCTTAATATAGTTAAATAGATGACATGATCTCACTTAACTTACAATGCATCTTGAGAAAGAGTGTCATTACCCTATTGGCAGGGACTGACTCTCACACATTCACTTAAAGAAAACTTCTATCTTGGGATCCTTCTGTTTGGCAGACAGAATGCTCGACATGAGATACATCTGTGAAGAGAAATGAACAAGTTCTATCTTCCGCTATCGCTCTAATAATGTAAACTGATCTTGGAATATTTGAAACATACAGTGTGATAACTATGAATTGTTAGAGTCACTAAACCCATTCTGGGTCGTTGGACAAGCATTCCAATCACAGAAGCAAGAGCAGAGACCTGGAAGAGAGTGAGAATAAAACAGGGGCAGAAAGACTGAAGCAAATGAAGAGACAAGGTGCTTTGAGCAGGGAAAAATAGAAGCAGATACAGACTATGGGGAACAGTTACCAGATATTACAAAGCTCCCTAGGTGGCAACAAAGAACTTAGGATTCCAAAAGGATGGGAAAGTCTGGAAAGTCTGAAGCAGGGGCATTATTTAATTTTTTTATTAAAACTTCCTTTGCTTATTATTTTCTAGGAGCAGATGACACAGAAGCAGCAGGGGCTCCGATTTTAATCGGGTTCGGAAAGGATCGTCTGGGTGTGTCAGAAATGTCATTATCAGAGATAAACTTGAGACTCAGCAGTTCTCAGAAACATGATGAGCTCGACTAGCAATGAGAAGATGAGCAAAGGAGGATTATGGATTTTCCTGCTTAGATAGTTAGATTTATCAGTGTTTCATTGACAGAGAAATGGTGAAGGTGGCAATTTTGTTTTTACACACAAACACATACACACATATATAATGATATATACCAATGTTTAAAATATAGCCAATGACAGTAGATATTAACTTTCCCATTAGAGCACATTGGTTGAAATATAAGACTGAAGAAATTCAAGAGAGAATTGGGCATACATGCTTGTAATTCACGTCTGAACTGCAGATGTAAATTGGGGATTTTGCCTAATAACACTAAAGATCTAGGAACCAGTGTGAGATCGCCCAGGTGGAGAGCTTATGCTGAAAAAAGATGAGAACATGAAACTGAGCCATGACTTTGAGGCCGAAGATAATAATCTGCCCAGGATTTCATGGAGAGGAAGTGGCAAACTTAAATCGTGTCTGACGCTGAAGCCTGTTTTTTCATGTTTTATTCCCTAGTAGATGATATTTAAGTGAACTTTATAGATTAGATTTTTTTAGATCCAGTGGTACTGAGAAGGGCACTATGAGCTAAGAACACAAATATGGCATAAAAGTTGCAAAGGACAGAAGCACACAGAGAAAGGTGATTTTTGTTTGGTGTCTTTCAATGCAATACTTTGAGACAAACACATTAGGACATCCAGTGTTTAAAGAAAGGGAAAAAGTAGATGGATTTTTCCCCTTCTCTGACTCTGGAGTCATGAACGTAAGTATTGTTCTAATTCAAATCAATTTTGACATACAGAGATCATGCATTTAAATGTTTTATTGGTAGGGCTGGAGCGATAGCCCGGCGGGTAGGGTGTTTGCCTTGCACGCGGCCAGCCCTGCTGGCCAGGGTTTGATCCCCGGCATCCCATATGGTCCCCCAAGCACAGCCAGGAGTAATTCCTGAGTTAAGAGCCAGGAGAAACCCCTGAGCATCACCGGTATGGCCCAAAAAAGCAAAAATAAATAAATAAATAAATAAATAAATAAATAAATAAATAAATAAATAAATAAATAATGTTTTACTGGTATAGTATATGTAGGTTTCTATATGGAAGGGATTTCGCTTTGTTCTGACTGTCCAAAGGTAAAATCAAGGAGAGACATTATTTAGATATTCGTATTTGCACTCAATTCATAAACTGTTGCCAAAAAATAAATACTGACTTGTCTAAACAAAATTACCTAGTCTGCATTATTAAACCTAAACCTCATGTATTATTTCAAAAGTTCTGCCACCGTGTTCCTTATTTATCACACAAATTTTTTTCTTTTAATTTTGAAATTGATGCTCTCTGCTTCTTATTTATTTCACCTGGGCTGCAATTACAGTACTACCATAGGCTGGGATATTTAACAGAAAACATTTCTTTCTAATAACTCTTATAATAACCAAGTGAAGGATCAAAGAGTGCATAGATTCAGGGTCCAGTAAGGTCCCATTCAGGTTGAGAGAAGGATAGCCTTCTCCTTGGAAAAGGAGCACGGGGGCATGGAGAAAAGAAGCTTGCTAAGGGATCTTATTTCAAGCCTGCTAATCCCAATTACAAACTTCCACATGCACACTCTTGAGATCTCACTCCCAAGTATCATTAAGTCAAGCATTAAAAGTGTAGCCTATGACCCTGGGGAAGGTCTCAGAATTTCAGCCAATTACAAACAGTTAAAATCCAAAATATCAAGCATCTACAAAAGTTATTTTTGGAAAACTTTAAAAAAAATTTTAATTTAGTTATATATTTCTGTCAACATTGACATATTGAAATAAAAGTACTTTTTCATCTTTATCTCTTTGTTCAGCTCTTGTGACATTGCAAAGACGACTGCTGAGAGATATGCGTTCCTCACATAGTTTTGCAATAGTCAAGAAAGAAACTGAGGTGCTGGAGTGATATTGCAATGGGTAGAGCATTTGCCTTGCCTGCTGCCTACCCAAGTTCAACCCCTGGCAATCCATATGGTCCCCAAGTACCTTTAGGAGTAATTCAGAAGTGTAGAGCCAGTAGGCCCCCCCCCCTGAACATTGCTGGTGTGAGTCCAAAAGCAAAAAAAAGAAAGAAAGAAAAAAGAAAAGAAAAAGAAATTGACCAAAACTGGAAATAATATAGGAACAAGGCAAAGAAAAATGATGACTATCTGTGCCTATTGCAGCTACGATGAATTGGGTTTGCAATCAGTGTATTGTGGCCATCTATTTAAATGTTGATTCAGGAAGTGGGTGATGTAGAGTTACTCTTAATCATTTCTAAAAGTTGTTTAATTCATGTCTCTCCGGTATGCAGCAAAATCAAAATAACTATACTCATAAAACAGACCAACAACTGTAATTTTTATTTAGTTACCTTCAACTGTCGAAAGTCCTAAAATGGAGATTAGTGCTGGGGTAAGGACAAGAATTCTGAAGAAAAAGTTTCACTTGAGGAACCTCCTTCACCAGAGTCCTATAGCTTTGTGAACCTCAACAAGTAGAGCAAGTGGGTTAAAAGAGCTGCCTTCTTTTATCATTATATGTCAAGTGAGATAATATAATTAAACTATTATGATCCCCAGAAGTCTTTCAAAGAATTCACCCTTGTGTGGTTAAAAGAGGAAGAGAAATAACAGAGGTGTGGGATATATTTGGTATCAATAAGTTGCAAGAACTCTTGTTTTCTTTTGTTTTGCCTGATTTCTGTCTTAAAGTTGTCATTGGGCAAACAAAGAACAGATAAACAAATTCAGACTTTATTATGAAAGTGGTTGTCCTCCATTCTGTGACTCTACACTGAAGGCAGCATAAAGAGGACTGGTAAGAAAGTTCAGGGTGTGTGTGTGTGTGTGTGTGTGTGTGTGTGTGTGTGTGTATGCATGTGACTATGTATGCATCACGATCACGATCACGATCTTCCCGTTGATCATCTATTTGCTAGAGTGGGCACCAGTAATATCTCCATATGTCCTGTCTCATGCCAGTAGAGCCAGGAGCATCGGCTTGCTACAGGAACATAAAGAGCCTCAAACCATTATATTAGGTCATGGGAATTGTTGCAGGACTCCTAAGGGGCCGCTGCATCTGCTCTGGATTGCCTCCCGCAAATCACTCCGTAGATAAGGGGGGTAGTCTAAATGTGGCAGTTTATCTGACCATGTATGCTGTACTAGCTGGTATAAATATTCTCCCATGCTATCACAATCATCGTGGGACTAGCTAGATCTTACCAGCATATTAGCCTGGCCACGTAAGGACACCTAAGTAATTAGACCAGAGAGAAATGCTGTTTGCTTCCAAACAAACAAGCATGGCTCCCTGATAAAATATAAAACTACAATGAAGTAGAGGAGACTTGTGAAGGCTTGGAGAAATATTTAACTGGCATTGGTGTTGATCTTTGGTACAGTGACATGCCATCTCAGAAACCCCCTTCTCTACATTTCAAAGGCATTCCGGCTCAAAACATTAGCACAGTAAAGGCCCTAGGTGAGATGCAGGGAGGGGGACTACCTGAGGGCTTGGACCCTCCCTGCTTTCCATAACAATGGGAGGGAGGTCTGAGTTGGGGGGGTATAAACTTGCCGGTTCCGCTCTCCGGGCTTCTTCTTCCCGGTGGAATCTCGCCTTGTGAGCGTTTATTCCCCTTGGAAGTTTTACACGTGGTGGTCACCATCTTGGCCTACACGTGGCTGGGGTTCTAGCCTGGAATCCTAAGCATCGGGTTTTTCCTTTTGCTGATTTGTATGCCTGAACCTGTGATAAGTAAAGCCTTTTAAAACCGCATCGGATTCCTGAGTGTCCATCCATTCCTCGCCTGCTTCCGGAGGTAGAAGGGAACTCGCTTCCCGGCACTGTCGGGGACCCGGAGGAGCGCCCCGACATTTGGCGTCCCTGGGTGGGCACGAACCACCAACCTTTAGTGTGTGTGTGTGTGTGTGTGTGTGTGTGTGTGTGTGTATGCATGTGACTATGTATGCATCACGATCACGATCACGATCTTCCCGTTGATCATCTATTTGCTAGAGCGGGCACCGTAATATCTCCATATGTCCTGTCTCATGCCAGTAGAGCCAGGAGCATCGGCTTTGCTACAGGAACATAAAGAGCCTCAAACCATTATATTAGGTCATGGGAATGACCTAATATAATTGTTACTGGAATTTGGCATATCAAATACAACACGAGAAGCTTGCCAGGCTTGCCGAGTGGGAGGAAAACTCTTTTAAACACCTCCAAATAAAGCATTTATTGATGAGCCGCGAGCCGGGCTGTGATGGGCTGGTCTGCTGGGTGGAGTTCTGAAGAGAGGGAAGTCCAAATGTGGAAAATGCTGGCGCCCGTGGAGTGAAGGTGGGGTGGTCTGGCTTGTTGTGAGGCTCTGCCGGGTGGTGGGCCAGGGCTAGAACACGCCATGCCTCCCGACTGCCTCATGAACGGCTGTGCACAGGGAGAGCAAGGAACAGCTCTGCCCCATGTCAGAGAGTCTCTGGACCAGCATACCTGGGCCGGATTGAGGAAAAAAAGCTGCTGCAGGGTGGGTGTCGATGATCCGGTCTGTGATGGGCTGGTCTACTGGGTGGAGTTCTGATGAGTGGGAAGTCCAAATGTGGAAAATGGCGGCGCCCGTGGAGTGAGGGTGGGGGTGGTCTGGCTTGTTGTGAGGCTCTGCCAAGGTGGTGGGCCAGGGCTAGAACCCGCCATGCCTCCCGACTGCCTCATGAACGGCTGTGCACAAGGAGAGCAAGGAACAGCTCTGCCCCATGTCGGAGAGTCTCTGGACATGTATGCATGCTTGTGAATATTCATTTATGTGTTTGTATAAAGAGAAAAGGCACCACAGAAACAGAATAGAAATGATACAAACACACTCTGTTGAACAGTTAAATAGTGTAACTAGACATTTAAGAGGAGAGAATGACAAGATGCTTCTTTATTTTGAAGTTGCAAAGAGGTTTAGCAGACAAGCTCAGCTGAAGCTGGAAATATCCATTGATGCAAGACAGTGACTATAATTTTGGATCCCTGGAAAGGTTGCATAGGAAATGAAATTAAATATATATCCTAATTTCCTAGCATAAACCCAAGGCAGCTGAATCTCCATGAGAAAGTTCATCTCTGGACACCTTTTGGTCTTATACACCTGTAACTTGTGGTATAGCATTGAACATGTATGCTTATGTCTCTGGATGCATGATTACTCATGAGACACAAATTACTGCTGCCATGGATCTCAGATTATGATGCACTAAAATAATTTTGGACCTGAAAGCAATGGAGACATAAGATCTAGCTTGATAGAGAGATCACTGACATCCCATCTTTGCAAGATGCCACGCTACATGTTAAGAGAAAACAAGTGCAGACATTAGTTTCAAGATCCGACACATGCAACATGTCTATAATGGAACAGTTTTACATTAAAGGGCAAAAGAGGCCTAGGTAAGAATCTCTTCAATGAAAAGAAGTTTGTTCAGCAAATATTACCAAGATCCATCATATATAATAATGTTTTGTCCAAACAGGGCAATTGTAAAAATGATTGAAATTTTTTTTAGAATAAAGTTTGACAATATGCACAGATTATCACTATTCTCCAAAACTGAAATGAGGGGCAGGAGCAATAGTACAGCACGGAGGATGTTGTATTATTGCTTTGCTACATTGCATGCAACTGATAGTCCTTGGTATCCCATATGGCTCCCCTGAGCACCACCAGGAGTAATTCCTGAGTGAAGAGACAGGAGTAACCCCTGAGCATCAAAGGTGTGGTGACCCCAAAAGACAATCAATAAATTAATAGTTGATAAAATAACAAATGATGTATGTGATAACTATTTTTTAAAAACCTGCAATGAATGGGCACATAGTGGTATGCCTTCCTGTGAGCATTGCACATAGAATAGTGAAAAAAATGCCAGAATCAGTGTCTTACAGCACAGCGTAGGAGAAAATGTTAAACAGCTCTATGAAGATATAATTATAGATTCTGATGAGGACCACGAAGGACATGGACTGGGAGCTATAAGAAAGCTATAAGATGATTTCCAGGAAAATGTAGGAGAGTCTAGGGATTCAGGTATTTTGTTTCCTTAGGGGATCTGAAAAATGAATAATGTTAATTATATGTACTGGGAGGCTGAAGAGAGTTCCTAGTGTAAAAAGCAGCAGGTGCAAAGGCCCCAGGCAGAGGGAAGTTGTCAGATTCAAGAGAAGAAGTAAAAAGTGAAATCAGAGAAGGACAGCGAAAAGGCTGGATTATAAAAGCCCCTTTATGCCAGGTTAGAGATATGCTAAACCGCAGAGATGTTTCACTTTAATATAAGTGTGTGTATAGTAAAATTATAATTTAGATGTTCTTAAGACTGAAGTTGTAGCAAAGTAATATAAAGCATTTACAACATTCTTTGTCATCACTTGTGTTAAATGCAATTTCATAAACCACAAAATGCGTTGCCATGAACTGAAAATTTATTCCTGAAGTCTAATAATAGTGTTCTTATGGGATTTTTTTTGTTGTTGTAACAACTGAAAGAAGGACCCCGGTGAATCTTCCCCTTCTTTTCTTCTTCCCACCGGTAATAAACGACCCCCTTTTCTCTTCCTTATCAATCACGAAAAAGGCACACATTTTGACCATGGCAGTTGTGACTAATATAAATTATTTCTAGCTTCTGTTGCACCTCATGTGTTACCACAGGATCTATGGACATATGAAATGATAAATATTAACCATGGAGTTCCTTCTTAGGAATTGACCAGTCATATATTTACTTGTGTAGGGTTTTGCCCCAAAGTAAATCTTTGGTATTGCAGGGTTGATAAAGAAAAGAAAGGTGACTGAGATAAGGAGTAATAAGATAAGGATGGTATGTATCTGAATCTTTAAAAAAAGAACACAAAAGAAAAGAAAAACACAAAATATTATTTACCTATTGCCACAGTGTGAAAAAAAAATTGTCTGTCCCCAAACTCACAGTTTCCATACAAGATTTTGTTCTCATGTCCATGGATATTCATATCAACAGTGCTTTTTCTTGTTCAGAATGAATGCTTTCAGTTTAGACTGTTGGTCATGTGGGCTTGAATCCAGACCATTAACTGTGCAGGTCCATTCCACGTGCTCTTTTTTTTTATATTAACAGGAAGAATAAGAAATGTCATTCTCATGACCAATCTCTTGAGCCCAACATAATAATATCAAAGGATAGAGAAGATAATATGTTTGCCACAGTGGGTGCAAAATATAAGTGCATAGTTGCTACTGAACAATATCCCTGATTTTTCTTCAATCAAAATGGATTAATCACCTGAGGTTCCTTCAACTGGAAAATAAAAAAGAAATGCCAACCTTCTTAGAAGAATTTCCTCTTGCATTGCCTTTCTAAGCTGGACCCAATTTCCCTAAATTTGGATTTGAGAAGTAAATTGAAAATTTCATCTGTTGAAATCTCAAGTAAGGGATTATGGGGCTGGACTGATAGGACAGTGGTGCAGTGGGTTGGGCATTTGCCTTTCATGCTCCCAATCCAGGTTTAATTCTTGGCATCTCATATGGTCCCTGGAGCATTTCCTGCAGTGATTTCTCTGTGCAGAGCCAGGCATAATCCCTGAGCACATGAGTCGGGAGTTACCCAAAACCCCAAGAAAAGGGGGAGCCTGGTATTATTCACCAAAAGTCCAATAATCTCACCCTTGAGTTCCTTGCACCCTGAATTTCTTTAGGTCCTTCAAAACTGCCAGATTGCATTACAATCCATGTGCTTGATAATAGCATACCTTCCCTGGAGCACAACCCTGCCTCCTCCTTCATTTCAATACTCATATTAAAGGTTTCCTTTCTTGGCATGTGTTCTGTCAAAATCGTTATTATTTTACATCGAATATCATCCATTGAGTTAAACTGAGATTACAAAAGCAAAAGTGACTTATTCTGTCACACAGCATTCATTCCCCTTTACAGTACAAGAGTAGTGGCTGATACCAGCTGCAGGTCACCAATCCATAACAATATGACTGTGTTTGAGTCATGTTAATGGCCAGTTTACAGAGACTTTTAAATTATAGCTTAGAAAATCAATTGACTCAAAAGTCTTGATTTTAATATAATATCTTTAATAATTTAGTGCCATAATGCTTTTTATAGTCACCTCTCCCCTTTTTTTAAAGTCATTAACTTGAAGTAGGCTGTCTTTCTCTTGCTGTTTAGTTCTAGCACGAAGCATTTTGAAGAAGTACAAATCACAGACAGGCTCAAGAGAAGGAAGGCTTATTAGATGGAATGGAACATTTGGGCCTGTGTATGGATATATTAGAAGTAAGAAATAACCTATAGTAGGATAAATGGAACCTGGTCGGTCTCATGGAATCTGTTTCTGCCTCCCTGGGTCCTGTCCATCCTATGTTCCCTCTAGCACTATTTCTTATATAGATTTCTCATCTGTCTCTTTTTAGACATAATAGTTTCAATAGGTTTATTCCCCCATATAACTAAGTTCTAAGAGGATCACATGGGACTCGAATCTGAGAAAAGAGCCAATCTCTTCCCTAACTCAGGAGAAAATATTTCTTGACACATCCATAACAAAAACAGATCTTCATACAAAAGAGAATTCTGCTGATCTTGAATATAAACGGGTGATGTCACAATAGTACAATTGTCCTCATTTCTGCCACCACTATAGTCTAGGTTCTGATACTTGGAGAATGAAGTGTTTCTGAACTGTTGTATTTGCTATTACCTAAATTTAGAGCATTAGTAGGGATTCTCCTATGTGTGTGATAAAAGACTCTAGTAGTCTTGACACAAGCTTGGGATGCATTTCTGGTCCCTGAAAATGTGAATGATGTTTCCCTGTGGGAAGTCAAAGCAGGCACCATGGATCATGTGCCGAGTTTGGCTGCTGCAAAGGGGAAGAAGGACAAAAAATGGGGTGAAGGACCAACATGTTTGAGTGATATGTTGAACAGGGGAGCAGCAGGGAAATGTGGCTTTTGATTTCTGCCTCTCTAGCACAGCATTTTTTCATTGCTAGGTTTCTCCTGAAAGCAACGCAGATGAGATTATAGGTGTGATTAAGTCAGGTGCTATTCACATAGGCCATACTTTTCCTTTAGTCCTTGATAGGGAATCCCAAAGTCTAAGCTACATCTGTTTGAGTCTCACTCAAGTACCAAACTTTATGATATGACGAGATAAAGAAAAAGGAAAGAGGAAGAGATAAGTCTGAAGTCACATTGTTTAACTTAACTTTTGCATTAGAACCCACAGAAATCATGAGTGGCCTGTGGTGAGATTGCTTTGAAGGATTAAAGCAGAAACCCAGTTACTAATTTGGAATCCTGGTGAGGAATGCCTGGGAGGCATGCCGGGTTCTAGCCTTGGCCTGCCACCCCAGCACCTCACAACAAGTCAGACCACCCTCCCCTACTTCATGGGGCTCGCCATTTTCCACATCCGGACTTGCCTCTCATCACAATTCCACCCAGCAGACCAGACTATCACAGCCCAATCATCGACAGCCACCCTGCAGCAGTTTTTTTTTTTCAATCCAGCCCAGTTATGCTAAACCAGAGACTCTCAGACATGGGGCAGAGCTGCTACTTGCTCTCCCCGTGCCCAGCTGCTCATGAGGCACCTGGGAGGCATTCCAGGTTCTAGCCCTGGCCTGCCACCCCAGCACCTCTCAACAAGCCAGACCACCCTCCCCTACTTCATGGGGCCCGCCATTTTCCACATCCAGACTTCCCTCTCGTTACAACTCTAACCAGCAGACCAGACTATCACAGCCCTGATCATCGACAGCCACCCTGCAGCAGTTTTTTTTTTCAATCCGGCCCAGGTATGCTGAACCAGAGACTCTCAGACATGGGGCAGAGCTGCTACTTTCTCTCCCTGTGCCCAGCTGCTCATGAGGCGCCTGGGAGGCATGCCGGGTTCTAGCCCTGGCCTGCCACCCCAGCACCTCACAGCAAGCCAGACCACCCTCCCCTACTTCATGGGGCCCGCCATTTTCCACATCCGACTTGCCTCTCTTCCATAACTCCACCCAGCAGACCAGACTATCACAGTCCGGCTCGTGCAGCCGCTAGAGGCTGCATGGTTCATCAATAAATGCTTTATTTAGAGGTGACTACAACAGTATGCCACCCGCACGGCAAGCCTGGCAAGCTGCTCGTGTAGCATTTGATATGCCAAATACCAGTAACATTTATATTAGGTCATTCCCGTGACCTAATATAATGGTTTGAGGCTCTTTATGTTCCTGGAGCAAGCGGATGCCTTTGGGTTCTACTAGCATGAGACAGGACATATGGAGATATTACTGGTGCCTGCTCTAGCAAATAGATGATTAAGGGGAAGATAGTGATAGTGAGATAGTGGTGTGGTATCAGGTACAAGAATATAGTGAGAACTTACATTTAAAACAATTGTGAGATTACTGGTGACTCTACAGCTCATCCCCCCCCCCCTGCTAAAATTCAAGGTAAGGTCAAGTAGCTTTACAGAATGACTATTCAATAAATGTTAATAGTTTTTCTCTGCAGAGAGAAACATAGGATAAATTAAGGGATTATCCTATTTAAATTTCAGGTGTCAAAGTAACAAGGCATGCTGGAGGCAAGTGGTTTGTGTATAATTAGGGTAGAATACATAATAAAGAATGTGAAACAAAGAAGTGAATGGAAAAGGATTATTTGCAATGGCTAGGAAAGGCTCCTGAATGCCTTAGTATCCATCCATGCACTGTCTTCTTGAAAATAAACTAGAGTTAATTTTGTCACTTTGCTGGCATTCTCATCTCTTCCCAAATTCAATCCAGTGTTGGGTCACATAAAATGTGAATCATGTCACACTCTAGCTCATATCCCTCGATTTTACTTCATCAAAAATAGAGATTTGGACTTTTAAATCCCCTGGGCAGCTTTTATTTTAGCCATTTGCTTAATAGACAGTTTGGTCATTCTTCAAAGGAAACCATAGAAGTCATTCCCTAAAAGAGTCTCGTTGAGACCTGCTAGGAAAATGGTAATGTCGACCTTCATGAGAAACGTTTGAAGCTAGTTTTCCTGTGCAGCACAGTTCAAATCCGCCATGAGAAAACTGTGATCTGGGAAAATCATTTTCTCTTTCTGAACTTGATTCTCATTATTACACCCACAAGAAAAGAACTTTGATTCAAACACAAATACAGTTCATCATCTACTCCATGCCCAATGTTCTACTTCTGAGAGCCATGGTAATTAGGAATAAAAGGGACCCTTATAGATGTGGTTTTGGAGGCCACTCCCAAAAGATAATTAAGGGACTGCAGTTCATTCCCTGCAATGCTTGACCCACCAACCAGCACAGTTTAATGGATCTAACACTTGGGTCTTGTGATAGTATAGGCCAGACCCAACAGTTATAGGAGTCACTAAAAAAATTCCCAGTGGTGTTCAGGGGACCATGAAGTAACAGGGATTGAATCTGGAGTCCTGTGCAAGTAAATCATGACCTTCAGTCCTGTAAGCGCTCTCTCTATTCTCTGAAACTCTTTTTTTTTTTGTTTTTTGCTTTTTTAGGTCTCACCCAGCAATGTTCAGGGGTTAATCCTCACTCTTCACTCAATAATTACTCCTGTGGTGCTCAGGAGACCATATGGGATGCCGGGGATAGAACCCAGATAGGTTACATGCAAGGCTAATGCCCTACCTGCTGTACTATCGCTGTACTATTGCTCCGGGCCACCCCTGAGATTCTTTTTTTTTTTTTGCTTTTTGGGTCACACCAGGCTATGGTCAGGGATTACTCTTGGCTCTTAGCTCAGGAAATACTCCTGGTGGTTCTCGGAGGAACATATAAGATGCCGGGGGTAGAACCCAGATAGGTCCCATGCAAGGCAAAAGCCCTATCCACTGTGCTATTGCTTTGGTCCCACCCCCTGAAACTCTTACTAATATTAATAAGTGATAACTTATGGCACGATGCAGAAAACAATCACATGGTTTCTGAGTGACCAGAGTTGTGTATCCTCCTCTCTGTGAAAAAGAAAGTCAACTCTCCCTTGGTTGGCTCAGACTATAGAGCGACTCAAAGTTGATTCGCAGTGAAGGTGCTTTTTTTTTTTGTTTATTTTCTGTTTTGTTGGTTGTTTCATTAGCAAGGTTATTTTACTGCTGCCGAGAACGTCACAGAATTGTTAGAATGAGACCATCTAACTACTGCCTCAGGAGTTTTTGATGTATCTCTGCTGCTTCTTTTATCCCAAGTTGGTAATCTCACGGCTGGAGAAATACATTGAATGACTGACTTACAAAACAAATTGTCTTATTGAAAGAATATTTTTTTAAAGATACGCTATGTTAAGCTTTCAAGTCCAATGTCAGGTGTTACTTGCTATGGAATTTTCAGTAACCTTATACTCATTTAGTTTTGAATGAAACTGGATATGTCGACTCCATCATTAAAAGGAATCTGATATGGAACTCAATAGGTGAATCTAGCTTCTGAGAGTGACCAAAGATTTTCTTTAACTTAACATTCACTCCTATCATTTCAATGATTTAGTTGATATTGCATATTTTATTTCAGTACAAATTGGGCCTGGACATGATGAAATGTAAATTCACAGGAAACTGATGTAAAATCACTTCGTTGCAGGTGTCTTACTATTTCCCAAAAATGGACTTCCATGTTTTGAGATATCTCTAGGAATATTTCTTCCACAACTTGTATCAGCAGACAGATTACTATCAACCCTTTTCCCCATCCCTGCAGGCTGAATTATGTCTTCTCAAAATTTATATGTCAACCTCTTAAACTGTAGTACCTCATCCTGTTTGGATATAGGACCTTTAAATATGCAATTAAACTAAAACGAGGTCAAGAAAATGGTTCCTAATTCAAAATGACTGGCTTTTTGAAGAGAGCAGGACTCAGATATGTACAAGAGAAAAGGTCATATAAAGCTATAGGAAGAAGGTGGTCATAAAACAGCAAAGGAGAGATGTTAAAAAAAACTACTGTATATCTGGACTTCCAACCTACAGAACAGTGAAGAAATTAGATTATATTGTTTAGAGCCCTTATTCTATGATATTCGTTATGAAAATTCCAGTATTATTAGTATGCTGACCCAAAGAAACTGCATAGATACCATTCTTGCAGAGTGCAGTAGTGATCATGTATCTGATGTCATGCCCCTAACAAAACCCCCAGGAATAGGATAGGCACCTGGGCAAAACAGTTTATGTCTAAGAATGCAAAGGGTTTCCAAAATCTTAGCTAGGAAAGACTAACAGCATAAGCAAAAATGTGCCCAGGTAGAATGATAGAAATAATTTAGTGTCACTTAGATGCCTGCTAATGAGCTACTTGGAATATTCTATTCTGATGTTCATTTACCTATTGAATGTTGATGTGCTAACAATAATGTGTCAATGATGGCTCACCTCTTGGAATCCAGAGGGAGTGAGGGAGAGGGATAATGTTGTTCACTATAGTCCCTGAAACATCTGAGGGCTTATCGGGTCACTCTAAAGCTTGGACAGTCCATGTGTTTTTGTTTGTCTACTTATGCGTCTGTTAGTTTCATTCTCTTCTACCAACTGGACAGAGGTTCAAGCTGCCAATCTGATTGGCTTTAAACAATCATGTATCATAAGTTCAACAAAGCTGCACAAGACCTTCTTTCTGAGAGTGCTTTTACAAAGCAACAGGGAAAGGGGAGAGAGAAGGAGGAGGAGGAAAGAGGAAGAGAAATTGAAGGGAAGAGGAAGAATGTGTGATAGGAGAGGGAAAAATCACTCAGTTAAAAGAAGAAAAATAACGCACTAATTCAAAGGTCAAGATGCTAACAGAGTGTAGAAAGCTGTCTATTAGGAGTTGAATTCTACTTTCCTCCCAAACATGCTTGTATGTTCTAGCCTTTAGAACCTCAGAACACTCCTATTTGGAAATGGGATGACTAAAATTAATCAGCTAAAATGAGTTCGTGCTGAAGTGCGGTAAAGTAACTCCATAATCCAATATGATTGGTGTAATTACTAAAGCAAAAGAGGGGCTCAGAGCCATAGTCCAGTGGGTATGGCATTGGCCTTGCACACAGCTGACCCAGGTTCGATCCCCCATATCCCATCTGGTCCCCTGAGCACCGCCAGGAGTAATTCCTGAGTGCAGAGCCAGGAGTAACCCCTGAGCATTGCCAGATGTGACCCACAAAGCAAAAAAAAAAATACAAAAAAAGCACAAGAGGAAGACAGACACTCTGGTAGTACCATGTGAAGTTGTAGGCAAAGACTATAGTGATGAGTTCATAGCTCAAAGAACACCAATGAATGTGAGCAACCACAGGAATTTAGGAGAGAGGAAAGGGATCATAAGTCTGGAGGATTCACTATAGCCTAGACATGACTTGTAGGCTCCAGACTGTTAACAAACAAACATGCTTAGTGAAATGAGTCAGAAGGACAGATAGAGAATGGCTACATTTAATTTGGGATATAAAAAAATGAGAGAAAAAAGTATGAGCATAATATCCAAGGACAGGTTAAACAAGGGCCAGGAGGACATGTCGATGGTTGGAATCTGCCACAAGTGTATGAGGTAGAGGAGAGGGCGCAAAGGGTAGATAAGATAGAAAGGGATCATTTTGACAATAATAGTTGGAAATAGTAAGACTAGACTAGAACTGAGTATTGAAAGTAGGTAAAGTGATAAATACATTGGCATTGTAAACCACAATGTACAAAAGGAGAGAGAGAAAGATAGGGACAGAGACAGAGAGAGATAGAGAGGAAAAGTGCCTGCCATAGATGTAGGTTGTGTGGGGAGGCCTAGATAAAGAAGAAAAGTGTCTGACATACAGGCAGGATTGGGGAATGCAGAAGGAAAACTGGAGACATTGGTGTTGGGAAATGTGCACTGGTGGAGGATGGGGCTGGAATACTGTATGACTGAAACTCAAACATGAACATTTTTGTATGGTCTATCTCACAGTGATTAAATAAAAATAAATTTAACTTTAAAAATACTTCTTTTCAAGTCACCAAAATTAATGTTAGTTTTTTGATAGAAGTCATAGAAAACTAGTAGTCTCTTAAGAAAATACCACATAATAGACCTTTGTGAAGCCATGACACTGCTCAGATTTCTGGTCCTCCACATGCTGCATAACTGAGAGTGCCATGGATTGTGTTGATAGCTCCCGCCAGCCAATGTTCAATCCTTCCATTAGCAATGTGATGTGAACAGATAGATCTCTGGAAAGAGAGGGTGCAATGAAGAGAACAGTTGCCTCAGAAGAGAATTCAGGAAGATATTTTGGCCATTAGTAATCTGAGGACAGAGTGAAAGATCTAGGCTACCAGTCATAAAGTCTGTCTGCTTCATGGTGAGGACTCACCAGCCTCAAGGGCTATGAAAAACACATGTTTCTAAAATGGTCAGCTTATGACTCATTGGTATTTTCCTAGATCATCCAGAATTATGAAGACAGGAAGTTTCTCTATTTCTTTCTCGAGGCTCACCCCTCAAATCCTGAACTATCTGCCCATAGCTTCATTTTCTTCCCCCTTGAAATTTGCTTTTTCCTCTGCATGAGCTCTGTGTCTTTCAAATGCAAAAATTCCTTTAGCAGATTTCTTTCTTTGTCAGCATTCCGATGAGCCCTGAGCAGTGCTATGATTAACTATAGTTTCTACCCCTCTCTCTGCATATGTGCAAAGTGCTGCTTGATAGAATTTTGAAATGCTAGGTATTAAGTTAGGGTAAAGAATGTTCAAAGTTACAAGAAAATGCAAACCCTTTCCAAAATAGTTCACTGAATTACATTCTCACCTGCAAAGAATAGTGTGTTTGAATAAAATTGCAGATTTTCACAAGACATTTACGTTTTCATCTAGGAATTTTTTGTTCCCCTTTATATTAGTTATTTTTAATATTGTCTTTTCACTTATAGAAGCAAACTTCAAAATAAAATAGTCTACTATATGTGTATGAAAAGATTATCTTTGGTTAATTTTTTTTGGAGTTGTCTGAACCTTCCTAGTTTTTCTTCACTTTGATGCGGAGAAGTTTTTATGTTACATATTCAGATAGAGGGACATTTTCTATCTAGCTAATTCATTTGATGATAGCTTTTATAAAGTATCTCTATTAGTTAATAAAGTGAATAATCATTTCCTATATATTTTTTAATTTTTTATTTTTAATTATAAATTATAATTTATCATTTTGTCTTATCTTTCCACTAGGAATGTAGTTTGGTTTTGGGAGTGAAAAAGACCTAAAATTATTCCTCAAATAGCTAAATTCTAATATATATTAAAGAATAATTATCTTATTTTCCACTGATTTACCTTCAGTCATTGCATCTTTATTTTAAGCCATAGCTGTATTTTTTTAATCTATTTTGCTATATTCAGCTACATGCCTTTCCCGTCAGGAGCAGATATTTAAAAATTGCTGCTTAATAATATGATTTCTAGTTGGAGCACTGGTACAGTGACAGTTTGACTCCTCTTTTTTTTGTCCTTTTTCCTTGTTTTGTTTTGGGGCCATATAGGGTTGTGTCAGGGTCTCCATCTGCCTCTGGGCTGAGGAGACTATGTGTGCTCCCAGGGATTTAATCAATGTCTTCCTGCAAGGCAATAGCCTTCCCCACTGAAATAGCTCTCTGCCCTGAAGTTTTAATCTTTCTGGCTTTGTTTGTTTTTTAACATGTCTTATCCAGCCTACCTGGGAGTCTTGACCAAACTTTAGCTTAGGTGGTATCAGTTAGCACTTAAAATTGCACTCAAACTTATGACTGAAATGCATGTTGCTAAGAGTTCTCTGAGAATCCAGTGAGCCAATGTGTCTTACAGTTACTCAACACACTGTTTTGGAAAACAAAGTTTCTTCCCATTAAAGGTGAATGATAGATCTATCCCTGCCATATCTTCTCCACTTGGGGACTATCCCAAGGTAATTTGGACTTCGGGTTTCTGTCCTTTGTGTCTGTGAAGATTTTGAATCCCATCTTTATTTACCTTTCTGAACACTTGTGTAAAATCTCAATTTATCATTAGTATTGTCAAATCAATAGTGATCAATAGCGATTTGGCTTAAATATAAGTTTTACTTAGCTTGGACTTAAAAACCTGCTTTATTTTTGCTTATTGATGAAAATAGCATTCCCTAATCCAAAGTCTTTACCTATTATTATTATTTCTTTCATGACTTATTTTCTAGTTCCTGAATTTGTGCGTGCATTTGCAAGTGTGGGCACATGCTAAGGCATGAATATATTGTTGGGCACCAAGCCCAAGATTTCATATATGTAAAGCGTGTTCTCTACTTCTGGGCTACAACCCAGTCCCTGTTTGAAGGCTAATGCATTGTTTTGGTTTTTGCCTTACTAAGCAACTTGTCTGAAATTTTTATTAATGGCCACATACACCTCCTCAATTTCCTACACTAAAACATTTATTACTTACCTGGTATTCCATTCTCTCCCAACCATTTATTTTGTCTCACTTTCCTTTACTTTTGTTTCACTCTGATTTTCTCTTACCCTCTTCTCAACCTGGAGCCATGTTTGCCAATAAGCTGGAACCCAAAATCTTATAGAAGAGGCTAATTGCAACAAACACAGATCAACCAATTTCAGGTTTTTTTTAAAGATGTGCTTTAAATAGAGTTTTAGTATTAATATTAAAATATATTTAAATAAGTTTTATTACTAATTTTTTGATATATTAAAACAACTGAGTGCAATTTTAGCCTCTGCCATGATTTTCCCCTAGATGTGTGGCGATGGCGAAAACTGAAAACAGTGCTTGTCCTAAGTTCCTGTAAATTCTCCCTTTTCCTCAAACTTTCCACAGGAAGCAAAGTTAATACCCTTCTTTTCATGAACAGTTTGCAGGGCCCTTGGCAATGCATGACTGAGACTGATCTCCTTCCTAGGGTCAGAAAGTCAGTCAAGGCACATGTCTCTGGAGCCACTTCAGGTTGCAAGGAATATTTATTGCTTTGACCCATAGTGGAAGGTGAAAGAAAAATATTGTCAGACCATATTCCCTTTAGTTAATGGATAAAGTCAATGGAACTTAGAGTCAATGGGAAAAGATAATCTGCCTGTGACATATGGCTGAAAAATAAAGATGGAAAATTCCTGCTATCAAATATACAGTGCATGTTTTTAACACTTCCTCCACAATGGCTTTATTCCTTAGTCAACTGAAACAAACATCCTCTACTCTGGAGCAACCTGGCCAGCTCTGGGTAAGTAATCTTGCCTGCCCTTTTGACCTTTTTTTCCCTTTTGCTATCTTTCTCTTCCTATCTCCTCCCCTAGAAAATCCCACATTCTCCTCAGAATTAGCATTTAACCTCAATGAAACCACTTTCCTTCACCATAAAAGCAAATAAATAACCATTAAAGAATAAATTAAGAAATTAATTACCAACAATTTATTTCATATTTCAGTACTTAACTTTAAAAGCACTGAGTGGAAAATGAATGCCAATTTTCATCAAAAGAAGGAATTTCTTCATTTCTATTTCTCTGAAAAGTTGATAATGAACCAATACTTTTTGCCAAAAATGAACTCCATAGGGCCACAGCACAACTCTGCACACTGAGAGGCCACCTCAGCCAGCATCTATTTCAGATTCTCCCTTTCTTTCATGAAGCTGCATCTGAAGACTAAGAAACTGAGTTAACTCTAGTTTGATGGGTTTCATCTATTACAGAGAATGAAGCATAACTTTTGAAATACCTTTTGATTGAGATCAAGCATTTGAAAATTTATGTGAATAGCATTATAAATTCAGTTAAAATCCAACACTAAAGGTGGCATTAATTGTTTTCATGGTGACAATATTAATAATACTATTGGAAAGATGAAAGACAATAGAAGAAAACTGCAGCAATTTTATCTGGGTTCATACAAAGCAGAAATAAACGTGGATTATTTTATGTATTATTTTATATTGTTTTACATCTATGAACTGCCCTTGTAACCCAATAAATAATACATTCTCCCAATGGAAATAAAATCTATTATTAAGACAAGTATGCAGTTAAATTAATTATACTTCTAATACTTTGTTATAAAACCAAGGAATAAAATAGACACTAAGAAACACATGTGGTTTCCTTCGCTACCGTTTTCTTTAATGTTTGAGGGAACAGGAATATCAGTCAAAGGACCAGAATGTATAAACATAGAGGAGTTATGTGTTCAGCTTCTGGCACAATATGGTTCAATCACTCCCTGAACACTGAAAACCCAAACACTGAGTTGGTCATAGCCCCCAAGATTCTCTGAGTATGACCCCTGCCAAAACACTTTTTTGAATATATCTTTTTACACATGACAAATCATTCTAATCCAAAGGTGAAAATACCTGTGTTTAAAATAAAATATGTATTTGAACTTTCTTTGCTTGTTTTGAAAAATAATTTAGAAGATTTTATCACTCTAATTACTCGTTTAAAACAATTCAGTATTTTAGGTTTATAGTAAATTCAGTATTTGAGTGAAGCTTTTAGTCAATTGGTAATTTTCAAACTAATTCAATTCTTACAAATTAAACAATGCATCAATACTTAATTGTCATATTAAATAATTAAATAACAGATATTCATTCAGAGAAAGAATGTTTTGGTGAGGCAACTAAACTTTATTTGATATATTTATATTTTCTATTCAATGAGTGAAATTGAGATCTTGATTTTGCTAATTGATTTTGCGCCAAATAAGTTTGATAGAACAGTAGTATCAAAAAATTCTCCAATTAAATGAAATATTAGTGATAGGAAAGTTAGTATCTCTTACCATAAACATGTAACCTAAAATATTTCTGTGTAAAAGTGCATAATTTGTACTGGCGAGACAGTACAGCAGGTAGAGCACACTCCTTGTACATTGTTTCAGGACACCTAAAAGCCTAGGCCTCTGCATCTGCCCTGGATTGCCTCCTGCAGGTCACTTCATAGATAGGGGGTAGTCTGAATGTGGCAGTCTTATCTGACCATGTATTCTGTACTGGCTGGTATAAATATTCTCTCATGCTACCACAATCATCGTGGAGACTAGCTAGATCTTACCAGCATATTTGCCTGGCCACGTTGGATCTCTAAGTAATTAGACCAGAGAGAAATGCTGTTTGCCTCCAAGCAAGCAAGCATGGCTCCCTGATAACTCAAAGGCAACTAAAATACAAAACTACCCTGAAGTAGAGGAGACTCTTGTGAAGGCTTGAAGAAATATTTAACTGGCATTAGTATAGTCTTTGGTACAGAGACATGCCATCTCAGAAATCCCATTCTCTACCCTATAAAGGCAATTACAGGCAGATCTTGGCTCAAGATATTAGGTGAGGTGCTGGGAAAAATTACCTGAGGGCATTTGATCCTTCCTCTCAGGGGAAGTTACATTTAGCTTATAGCTTCTCCCAGTTCTGCTAGGCTTTTAATTAGCTCTGGGTCCTTGTAAACAGCCCGATGATGGTCTCCCTGAAGTTGCTACATTTCTATTGAGCTAGTTTCCTGTTTTCATCTCTAGATAGCCCAGCCCAGAATGGGCTGGGCTGGGGAGTTTGGGAGGATTTCTAGCTATAAAATATGCTGCAAGAAAGAAGCTCTCTCTCTTTTTTTTCCCCCTTTTGCCATTTTGGCTTCCCTTGGTGTTTTGCTTCTCCGTCCTCTCCATTCTCTGCTGGACCTCAACAGGTGGTGGCAGCCATCTTGGCCTACACCTGGATGGGGGCCTAGCTGGGAACCCAGAGTCCGGAGGTTTTCCCTGCTCTTGGATTGTATATTGGAACCTGTGATAGTAAAGCCCTTTTAAAACTGCATCGGATTCCTGAGTCTTCATCCATTCCCCGCCGGCTTCAGAGGTAGAAGGGAACTCACTTCCTGGCACTGTCGGGGACACCGGCAGTGCTCCCGGGTACGTGGAGCACAAGTACGTGGCCTTGTGTTGTTAGTTTTTTAATTTAATTAGAGCATGAGATTTTGGTAGATGTTTTTGCTCATATTTTCACACAGCAGTAGACAGAAATCTGATCTTAAGTCCAAAGGTCAGGAAAGAGGCATACAAGTAGAGCACTTGTCTTACATGTTCAAGGCTTTGGGTTTTTATACCCAGCAAAACATATACACACAACACAAAAAATGCTTTTTAAGCTGAGGATATGACTAAAAATGGCTGGATTGTGTGGTTTGCACATTGAAGCCCGCATTCAATCTCTGGTACCACAAGATCCCTGATCCCAGAGCCTGTAGCAGACCTTGAGCACCACTATACAATAACCAAAATAAAAAGGGAAAGCAATATCCAAATTTAGAATGTTAGTCTTTCTGGGATCGTGTGATCAAATGTAAATAACATTCCTCACAATTGCATGTCTTGTCTATGATAATTTCAAATTATTATAAACAGTGGACTCTAAAAAAATCAGGACAATAAAAAGCAGACACACAGAGAAAGTCCATGTGTACCCAGTTGATGGAAGGAACAGTTGCGGAGACAAAGCTTGGTGTTTGTTTCTCCCGGAGAAAACTGATGAAATATTCTGCCTGGTTAATGCAAGCCACTGATGTTACTGATGCGTATTTTTTGAGTCTTATTTTTTTATTCTTGAGCCAGATTGCAGGTGATTAAATGGCCTCTGAAGCTAAGGATTTTCTGCTGGCTGTGATTTTTCTGTATTTGGTACCTCACTCCAGGTGAGCCCTCCAGGATCCTGGATCTCTGATCAGACTAGCTCCACCTTAGTTCCTTGTAATATGTCTGGCCTGATTATTCTTGAATAACATGTTACAGTGGGCATAAGCCTAAAACTTCACATTGAGGAATGACTTGAAGAAGAAGGAAAATCATCTTAAAGTGTCTTTTTGTTTTTATTTTATTTTGTAAGAAAGCATCCACGTAAAGGGAAAATAATACATCCTCTGCTCTAAGTGTTTCACTGGGCAGTTTTTCAAATTAATGCAGTTTAACTATTGCATTAACTTAATGGCTATTTTCCCCTACTTTAACCATGTTAAATGTGCCGGCAATAATGAGCTTCTAATGCTGTCTCTTTTAAGTCTCAGAGGCATCTTTAGAGCGGCAGCTTATCTCCTGGATCATAAAGCTGCATAATTTAGTATTCAAACAATTCATTTAAAACTGAAGCCCTCAGAATTACCGTAAAATTAATCAGAACAAAGGCATCTTAACCCATCAGTTTGGCTTATCTCTAGTTAGCAAATTTGCAAGTGAAAGTAAGATAAATAAAAACAGTAACTGAAGCTCCATTTTCTTCTGGAGAGAGTCCTTGGCTCGTAGAGAGCCAGCAGTGACTGGAATGGGGTTATGGCTCACAATAAAAATGGTTCTTTAGGAATCCTGATAAATCAGAACTTTCATCTTTTTGCATTTTGTTAGCCCCAGAACTACTTCTTAGCTGTGTGTTCGTTTACTCTCATTCTATTGCAGTTTAGTTAATTCACTCCTTTATTAAATATCAAATGGATAAGTTGGAACGATTTTACAAAATTGATAACTAGAGACCATTTCGGGACTGTTAATATTTTCAGATTTTTTTTTTTTTTTTTAGATTTTGGGGCCAAACCCAGCAAAGTGATCACTCCTTAGGGGATAATATGTACTTGATTTTCTTTCTCTCTCATCCTTCCTTCCTTTCTTCTTTCTTTCTTTTCTTTCTTTCTTTCTTTCTTTCTTTCTTTCTTTCTTTCTTTCTTTCTTTCTTTCTTTTCTTTCTTTCTTTCTATCTTTCTTTCTTCCTTCCTTTCTGTCTTTCTTGTGTTTTCTTCTCTTTCCTCTTTTGTCTCCTCATTTGGTCTCTTTTTTCTCTTTCTTTTTTCTTCCCTTCTTCTCTCCTTTCTTTCTTTCTTTCTTTCTTTCTTTCATCTTTCTTTCTATCTATCTTTCTTCCTTCCTTCCTTTCTATCTTTCTTGTGTTTTCTTCTCTTTCCTCTTTTCTCTCCTCATTTGGTCTCTTTTTCTCTTTCTTTTTTTCTTCTCTTTTCTCCTTTCTTTCTTTTCTTCTATCTTTCTTTCTATCTTTCTTTCTTTCTGTCTTTCTTTCTTTGTTATTCGTTCCTCTTTTCTCTCTCCCTCGTTCTTTGTCTTTTTTCTTCCTTTCCTCCCTCATTTCTATCTTTCTTTCTTCCTTTTTTCTTTCCTCTTTTTCTCACTTTCTTTTCACTCTTTCTATTCCCATTTTTCTTCTTTCATTCCTCTTTCTTTCTTTGCTTCTTGCTTCTTTCTTTCTTTTTTAATTTATTCTTTTTATTTTACCACCGTGAGATATACAATGACAAAGTTGCTCATAATTGGTTCTCCATAATACAGTGTTCCATCACCAATCCCTCCACCAGTGCCCAATTACCACCACCAATGTCCCCACATTCCCTCCCACACATCCCCAGCCTGCCTCTATAGCAGGCACCTTTTCTTTTCCTTTCTTTCTCTCTCTCTCTCTGTCCTCTTTCTTCCTCTGTATCTCTCTCTCCTTTTACACATTGTGGCTTGCCCTACAGACATTTAGGGTTTATAATGTAAGTCTCTTTTGTGTATATTCAATGGTGAGTTCTATCTGGCATTACCATTTCCCATACTTAGTAAAACACTAATATATATTTATATCCCATTAATGAATGCAGTGATTCTATATCTATTCTTTTCCTTCTGATTAATTTCACTCAGCATTATAGTCTCCATGTCCATCCATTTGTAGGTAAATTTCATAATTTTGTCTTTTCTGACAGCTGCATAGTATTCCATCATGTAGATATACCACAGTTTAATTAGCCAGTCCTCTATTCTCAGATTCCATATTCTGGCTATCATGAATAGAGCTGCAATAAATAAAGAAATATGGATAGTGTTTCTAAAATGTGTTTTTGGGTCTCCTGGGTATATTCAAGATATTCCAGGAGTGGTATTGCTGGGTCAAATGGGAGCTCAATATCTAGTTTTTGGAGGAATGTTCATATTTTTTCCGAAAGGGGCTGGATCAGTCGGCACTCCCACCAACAGTGGATGAGAGTCCCTTTTTTTTCCCCACATCCACGCCAGTACCGGTTTCTCTTGCTGTTTTGGATGTGTGCCAGTCTCTGTGGTGTGAGATGGTACCCCATTGTTTTATTTGCATCTCCCTGATGATTAATGATGAAGAGCACTTTTTTATATGCATTTTAGCCATTAGAATTTCATCTTTTCAGAACCTTCTGTTCATTTCTTCTTCTCATGTTTTGATGGGGCTGTCTGTTTTCTTCTTTTAAAATGCTACCAGTGCCTGACATTCCTGGATATTAGCCCCTTATCAGATAGGTATTGGGTGAATATTCTTTCCCATTTTGTGGAATGTCCTTGTGTCTAGGTCACTGTTTCTTTGAGGTGCAGAAGCTTTTCAGTTTTATGTAATCCTATTTGTTTATCTTTGCTTCTATTGGCTTGGTCAGTGGTGTTTTGTCTTTGAAAATGCATTAGTTTCGATGTAGAGCATTTTTCCTATGTTTTATTCAATATACCTTATAGATTCATGTCTGACATTGAGATTTTTAACTCCTTTTGATCTGACTCTTATGCATTGTGTTAGAAGGAGGTCTAAGTTCATTGTTTTACATGTAGCTGCCCAGTTTTCCCAGCTCCATTTGTTCAAGAGGCTTTCTTTGCTCCAATTAATATTTTCTGCTCCTTTATCGAAGATTAAGTGATTGTATATTTGAGAGTGTGTTTCAGGATATTCAGTTCTATTCCATAGGTCTACAGTCTGTGTCTATACCAATGCCATGCCATTTTAATTCCAACTGCTTTGTAGTAGAGTTTGAGGTTGGGAAAAGTGATACCTCCCATCTTCTTTTTCCAAAGGATTGCTTTAAATATTTTGTGGGTGGAGCTGGTATTATTCCATACAAATTTCAGGAGTGTTTTGTGAATTTATTTAAAGAGTGTCATGCGTATCTTTATAGGGAGCACATTGAGTCTTATAAAGTTCCAGGAAGTATTACCATTTTGATAATGTTAATTATCCCAATTCATGAGCAGGGAATGTGTCTCCATTTCCTCAGGTTCTCTTTTATTTCTTGAAGTAACATTCTGTAGTTTTCTTTGTAGTGATCCCTTATGTACTTTGTCAAACTGATTCCTAGGTATTTGATTTTCTGTGGAGCAACTCTGAATGAGATCATTTCTTTAATATCCCTTTCTTCTCTTTAACTATTTGCATATTGGAAGGCCATTGACTTCTGGGTATTGATTTTGTACTCTGCCGCTCTACTTTAGGAATGTATTATTTCTAGGAGCTACTTGGTAGAGAGTCTAGGGTTTGCAAATCATGTCACTTGCAAACCCTTGGCTTCTTCCTTTCCTATCTGGATGCCCTTAATGTAAGTTTCTTTCCTGATTGCTATGGCTAGTACTTCCAGTACTATATTGAACAGAAATGGTGAGAGTGGGCAGCCTTGTCTTGTCATCTATCTTAGGAGAAATTCTTTCATTTTATTCCCCATTGAGAATGATGCTCTCTGTGGGCTTGTAGTGATCCCTTTGATTATATTGAGGAAGGTTCTTTCAATTCTCATTTTCCGAAGAGCTTTTATCATGAACAGGTGTTGGACCTTGTCAAATGCCTTCTCTGCATCTATTGATATTATTTTTTTTTAAATTTTTCTTATTGATATGCATTATGTTGATTGACTTGCAGATGCTGAACCATCGTTGAATTCCTGGAATGAATCCTACTTGGTCATGGAGTATAAACTTTTTGATGACTCTTTGGATTCTAGAGACTCACAAACATGGGGCATAGCTGCTGCTGGCTCTCCCTGTTCCCAGCCACTCACGTGGCGCCCGGAGGAGATGGCAGGTTCTAGCCCTGGCCTGCCACCCCAGCAGAGCCTCACACAAGCCAGACGACCCTCCACTCCATGAGGGCCTCCATTTTCCACATCCGGACTTCCCTCTCATCAGAACTCCACCCAGCAGACCAGTTTATCATAGCCTAGCTCAAGCAGCTGCTTGCAGCCGCACTGTTCATCAATAAATGCTGGATTTAGAGATGTCTACAAGAGTATGTTACCCACATGGCAGAGCCTGGCAAGGTACTCGTGTCGTATTTGATATGCCAAATACCAGTAACAATTATAGACCTCATTCCCATGACCTAATGGAATGGTTTGAGGCTCTTTATGTTCCTGGAGCAAGCAGGTGCCCTTGGGCTCTACTATCTCATTGTTGTTTTGATTTGCATCTCTCTGATAATTAGTGATGATGAGCATTTTTTCATATGTTTTTTGGCCATTCGAATTTCTTCCTTGCTGAAGTTTCTGTTCATTTCTTCTCCCCATTTTTTGATGGGCTTGTTTGTTTTCTTCTTGTAAAGTCCTACCAGTGCCTGATATATCCTGGATATTAACCCCTTATCAGATGGGTATTGGGTGAATATTCTTTCCCATTCTGTGGACTGCTTTTGTATCTTAGTCACTGTTTCTTTTGAGGTGCAGAAGCTTTTTAGTTTCATGTAGTCCCATATGTTTATCTTTTCTTCTAGTTGCTTTGTTAGTAATGTTTCACCTTTGAAGATGCCTTTAGCTTCAACGTCGTGGAGGGTTTTTCCTATATTTTCTTCAATGTACTTTATGGATTCAAGTCTCATATTGAGATCTCAAACACATGATCATTTAATCTTTGATAAAGGTGCAAAGAGTCTCTAAAATGGAGTAAGGGAAAGCCTCTTCAACAAGTGGTGTTGGGAAAATTGGGCAGCGACATGTAAAAAAATGAATTTGGACCTGTGTCTAACACCATGCACAAAAAATCAGATCAAAATGGATTAAAGATCACACTGTGTCTCTTAACTGGTGTGTTTAGACTGTTGACATTGAGAGAGATTATTGTCACATCTTTCTATATATGTTTGTTGTTTTTGGGGGTTTGTCTCATTTTAGAGTAGCTCTTTCAGCCCTTCTTTATGGCTGGTTTTGAGTCTATGAAGTTTATGAAGTTTATGATCTGTTGTTTATCCAGAAAACTGTGTATCTGTCCTTAAAATTTGAGTGAGATTCTAGCTGGGTAAAGAATTCTTGGTAAGACATTCATTTCATTGACGTTTTTTCACTATATCCCACCACTGTCTTCGGACTTTGATGGTCTCTTCTGATACGTCTGCTGAAAGTCAAATGGAAGCTCCTTTTTATTCAGTTTCTTCTTTGATTTTGTCACTTGAAGAATTTTTCTTTCTTTCGTCTCTTTCTCTCTCTTTTTCTCTCTTTCCTCTTTTTCTCTCTTCTCATTCTGCCTGTATCTTATCTTTTTTGTCTTCTTTCCTTTCAGACTTCCTTTTTTCATCTCTCTACCTCTGTCCCTTTCTTTCCAAATTTTTGGGGTCACACAGGAGGTGCACAGGTTGACCTCATTCAAAAGCCCACTTGTTTGCCTTGGGCAACCATGTGCAAGGCGTGGAGGCTACACATTGTACTATCACTCCATCTCTCATTTGTTCTTAACATTTCTTTCTTTTTTTCTTTTTTTTCGCTTTTTGTGTCACACCCAGCGATGCTCAGAGATTACTCATGACTCTTTGCCCAGGAATTACTCCTGGCAGTGCTCCGAGGACCTTATGGGATGTGAGGATCAAAACCAGGTTGGATGCATACAAGGCAAATGCCCTTCCTTCTGTGTTATCTCTCAGACTCCTTTTATTAACATTTCTAAATAGCTTGTATACATCTTTCAAATGTCTTAGGAAGAGTTTTTTCATTGCTAAGTTATTGCTGTAATCACAAATTCTTCAATTTTAAAAATACTCAATTAATAAAATATATAAATACATTTGAATGACCTGCATATCTAAAGATGTTCTGAAGAGGTGTATGAACACAGTTCTCTGGGTTCTCACACATACCAATAGCTCATGTCCATGAACAATTGAACACTTCCACTAACCTTTTAAGCTTAACTTGAGTATGAGGAATTATGCAGTTTTGAATTGCATTGATGTAATAGGTAAATCATCTGTCACAAGGAAATCCTGGAGCCAAATGACATTTTTCAATGTATGGAATGCATTGAAGACTGTCAGTTGTTGTTGCAAAAAAATTGGGGGCTCCATGCAAAAATGTAGAAATTATATATGAAACCATCTTTCCCAAAGTTCTTTGGCTATGCCAGCTTCTTGAAAAAATTTAGAAGAGAGATGAACAAACTTTTTAAAAAGCACTGATGAAAAACTTTGTAAATGTTTTAGTTCCCTTGCTGTCTGTGGCAACTATTCAATTCTCTGGGCTCTGGTTTTATATTATTAGAACAACCCCTGGATATATGAAAAGGAAAAGGATTTACCATGTTTTAATAAAAGTTTATGTGCAACCTGCCATGGAGGAGGGCTAGGGGAGGGAGAGGGAACCGGGACGTTGGTGGTGGGAGATGGTCACTGGTGGAGGGATGGGTGCTGGAATACTGTATGACCAAAACCCAAATATGAACTTTTTAATTGTACATCTTTGTAATTGTAAAAATAAAAATTTTTTAAAAAGGAAAATAAAAACTCAGTGTCATTTTTGCCAAATCCTGCATTTTAGTAGATAGAATGAGTTTTGGTTAGGAAAAAAAACTGTTGCAAAATAACCGCTATTTTATCTTGGTATCTTTTCCTTTGTTCAAGAAACATCTTGGAAAACATTATGTATTAGAATATCCTTTATCTATATTTGTCACCAGGGAACAGAGGACTTTAAGGTCAAAGTGATGGGTGTCAATATCTTGATATTTCAGACTCATAATTCTATGGCTTTTAAAAGTTAATTTATTCAGTTAAGGAAACCATTTTTGATTTAGGAATAGTCAACCACACTTAGTATGGTTGATGTCAGAACTAAAGGAGAGTATTTATGGAACATTTGCGGCACCTGATGTTCTTCCATAAATATAAATATGCTTTCACAGCTTCATATTGTCTTCTAAAGACAATTCTTACTAAATCTTATTTGTAGTAATTTCTGCTTTAATGTTCAACATATATAGGTGAGGTTGTTTAATGTGAACTTGTAAACATGTAGTGAGTAAATACATTTTTTCTCTTGACTCTAATAATGGTCATTCAGCATTTTTCAATTCCCAGCATCCCAAATGGACCCTGAGCACCATCAGGCATAATTCCTGAGTGAAGAGCCAGGAATAACCCCTGAGCATTGCTTGGTGTGACCCAAAAAAGCAAGCAATAAATAAATAAATAAATAAATAAATAAATAAATAAATGAATAAATAAATAAACAATCAAATAAATAAGTAAATAAATAAAGCTCAGCTTTCATTAGAGGTGGCTTCATTAGTAATGACTGAGTGAAGGATACAGGATGGGAGTTTTCTCACCATGTCACATCTTGTTCTCATCATTTGTTATATTAGTAAAATCGACCTTTACTGAGAGTTCACCTTTAACAAGTCTTATTCTTGGGTTTTCCATTGTATTAACTCACTTAATTCTCAAAATAATTATTTGGGCTAGTTACTAATTTACACCATTGTTTTAGAAATAAACCATAGCAGAAATTAACTGATTGGTCATTTTTTAATTTTTTTTTTGTTTTATTACACCACCGTGAGATATACAATTATAAAGATGTTCATGATTGGGGTTTGGTTATGCAGTGTTCAGCACCCATCCCTCCACTAGTGCCCATTTCCCACCACCAATGTCCCCACATCCCCCCCCCCTCCCTTAGTCTGCCTCTATAGTAGGTTCTAATTGGTCATTGAGTAGAAAAGCTGAATTTAGAAACAGAAAATCTGCATGTCTACCTAGGATCTGCTATGCCCTGTCTACTTTGAAGAAAGCTGTGATATATCTTTCTTCAGAAACTATTTTAACTTTTAATAGGAGAGTATTTCCTTACTAGGAAGAAGTGTTGAATGCTTAAAATTTAGGGTCAGATAGCTCTTGATCGAAATTATTTGCTATTCACTGCTTAAGTAACCTTGTACCACTTAATATTTCAGACCTTCAGTTCCTATAACCAAAAAAAAGGCAGTTGCATCTGCCTAACACATCCATTAAAAATAAGAGTTGTTATTAATCACAGTCCAACTTATATAAGAAATCTATGTACTCTTCCCCTATTATTGCAGTTGTCTCAAATATACTCATGCATGTTGCAGCATATAAGTAAAGCTGGCAGTACAGCTGATAATACGTTGGCCTGGCGTGTGGCTGATCTAGGTTCAAACCCTACATCTCTCAGCTACACCAAGAGTGATCCCTGAAACTAGAGCCAACAGTAATCCCAAGTAGTCTGGTGTGACTTAAAAACAAATAAACAAAACACAAAACAAAACAAAGCCCATTCAGATGGGTTCATGTAAATCAATAGAGGAGAAAAAAAGTGAACAACAGCTTTGAACATACCCTCTTATAAATGTTCCCAAATTCCTTTTTTTTAAAAGCAAGGTCCTTTATGTTTTTAACTTTGGTTTGTTTACTAAATCGTCATTTTTCATACCATGTCATTAGCATTTGACTTACAAATTCTGTCTGTAATGATGTCTGATTTTACTCTCCAAAATCCTATGAAGGAACAAATTGCTAACCTTGTGTAAATAAGAATTCTAACTCTTCTCACCAAAGTTACCTATAAAAAAATAAATATTTAGGAAGAGATAAAACCAGCACTTGAATCTCATATTCTCAATTTTAAGTCACACGGAAAATGTCCCTAAAGAGATGAAAAGCTACACTCCAACTTTAGAATGGCAAACTTCTCTGGGCCTAGGCTGTTAAGAACACAAAACACCTTGACTTTACCTTCTCCTTCTTGCAAAAGACTATGCAAGGAGGACACAATGAAGGTTGGCACTTAATCAGAAATATTTCTTAATAATTATACATGTCTTGGAGCATATATCACAGGACCAACCCAAATAGTATTTATTAACCACATGGGGTGTTCTCCAATCAGTAATCTGCCCTTTCTGAAAATTGAATGTCCCTGTGAATTTCCTTCATAAGCTTCTTATGAACATTCAGGTGAGATAGTTCTCTAATATGTAAGACCTCTGTCTTCCCATCTGCTGGATTATTACTAAACAAAGTTTTATTCCACTTATCATCTTGTCTTTCAATAGATGGAGCCCATCAAATTATAGTGAGATCGTGCTTTCCTGATTACAGTAGCCACTGCAAGGACTGTCTTTGCCTACTACATTCTATGGAATGTGATGGCTATTACAGTAGACAACAACTGCACAGTCAACTCTGGGAAATTTGAGAAACATCTGTTTCTAATAATTTGGTATTTTCCCATTTCTCCTTGTTGGTCCTTCTCAGGTAGCTATTATTTTGGGAAAACATCTTCAATCTATAAAGAAAAAAGAAAGAAGCACACATTTGTATACATCTAAGAAGCAAAAATACACATACAGAAACTCATAATAAACTAAAACACAAATATTTCCCTTTTATGGCCATTATGAAGCAGAGTCACATGTTTGACTTTCTTCTACCATCTGTTATAATTTGGAAGATAAGAAGGGTATGTCTTTTCTCTTTTAACAGAGGAAATAATAAAGGTTTAAATAGGCCCTATTCCTTTGCTCAAGGCATAGTATTTTCCAAATACAAAGCATAATCTATAAATGCTGAAGGAAACTCTGAAAGATGGACTCATTTGTAATCTATCCTGTCCTCCAGCAAGCTGGGTTCTCTCTCCTTCACTTGCTCTGCATCTCTTGCAGCTAGGGTACCCATGGCTCTATCTTTTTAGAAATAAGATGGTGGGTTGTGAGATTCTCCTTTAGCAACTTTTTGGTGTTCAAAATCAGGTGATAACAATATCCAAGATTTCACAATTTCACTCTCCAACTTGCAGATGTGAGTCTCCTTCTAGAAGAGCTCTTGAGTTGCTGACTGGAGAAGGAGCTCCCCTAGAGGATGGATTTGGTATCATCCTGAATTCATCCAAATTTGCTCTGACTAGTGGGTTTGTAAGCACCCGATTCCCTGTATTGAATCCTTTCTCGGTAATTACTTTTAGTGGTTTATGTTTCCTACACTGAAATCATAAACCCTTCTCTGAAAGAGATCTATAATTTTTCAGGGCCTTCTAGGAGCAGAGCTTTAATGCATTTCAGATAAAAGATAAGCTAATATTTAAGTGAACTGAAAAATAACTAACTACTTTGCATTTTCTTAAAAATCAATTTAGTTCCTATTCAACATGCCTGGAGAATGTATGGCCTATTTAGGAATATAAAAGAAAGCAAAAATTAGAAAATAAAGATGGAGCAGACAGAATGTTTCTCTCTGCCCTTGGGTAATGTGCACTCATAATAAACTTCAGATTTATATATCATGTTATGTTTTATGAAGCATTTACAATACCTTTATTCGATTCATGAATCAGACCTTTGAGATAAGCAAGACAGCAATTAGAAGTCTCTTTCCACTCATTAAAAAATAAGGACCAGCAGAAAGGGGGAGCTGTGTTATCATTTTTCCTCCTTGAGGTTACATATTTAGCACCTGAGATGTTTAGCACAGAGCAAACACATAATAAAATGCCGACAAATTAATAAAATATGTGAATTAAATTCCAGAAGTTAGGTGTCTTGCCATATTCACAAACAGTGGGAGTGGTAAAACCAAGACTTCAGCAGTTATATCAGAGCAGACTCATTCATCGCAATGACACAGTTCTTCGAATATTGCCTAATGTTGTAGTTTGACAGAATCAAACTACTATTGGATCCAAAGATCCCATTAAAAATCACTAAACATAGATTCAAGCCCTGGATCTGGCACTTAGTAGCCTACTTTGCTGAGCTTCATTCTCTACATACAAAATGTGAATTGCTCCTTTACACTTTAACTAAGAGACCATATTGGATGTTGTTTTCCATAGACAAATTCTGCAATGCTTATAGTCTGCATTTCTAAAAAGTGAAGGTACAAAGCATATAGTCTTCGGGCTGAGTGCTGATTTGGGTAGACTGGCATTCTTCCAACATCGTCATTTACTGTTTGTAATTTAAATAGAGCGTACAACACCCACAGCATTTGAAGCTTATGCAAATGTAGTTTAAATGTATCTAATATATTGAGGAGGGCAGTCTCCCACACTTCTGGAAAATACTGCAGCTTGCCAACAGCCTGAGTCGTGAGTTTGGAGACTCTTCTGAATGCGATTCTCGTGGCAAGAAACAGTGAGCCCAGATTAAGTGATGGAGTGTAAGCATCCGAGCCTGGTATTCTCTTATAGTCAAAGGCTTCAGAGGACCTGAATCCTTCCTTTATAAATTGGGAAAATTCAAGTTGAATTCTAAGACTATAGCTTTCTCTGACATTCTTAGATTGTGTGTGTTAGAGAGAGAGAGAGAGAGAGAGAGAGAGAGAGAGAGAGATGTGTGTGGCATGTGTGTTTTATTTATTCGCTACTTATTTTTTTGTGTGCTTTATAGGGGTTTTCATACAAAATCTGTTGATTTGGCAATTTTAGCTTTTTGTCTGAACCTTACAATTGAATGAAACTCTCACTGGAAAGTCCAGAAGCATTGTGGGAGCTCCTACTCATGCAAGCATGGCCTCTACCAGGAGACATGCAGGCGATAGGCTCACCTCAGCTCTCTGTCATTTTCGAACCCCTACATTATTAGCTCTAAAAGTTGTTCACATGGGGCAGCTTCCTGAAGACGTTAGGGAACAGCTGTTCTAATTCTTTCAGATTAAGTTATAACAAACCATCACCACACCAAATAATGAGCAGGTGCATTATACAAAAGTTATCAAACTCAAGATGTCAAAACCTTAATATTTTGAATGTTAGCATGCTCACAGTCACACATCAAAGATACGTTCCCCCAAATCTCAAAAAGCAGTGTTCTCATTTCTCAACCTGTGTCCCAGGCCATCATCAGAATTTCTGGGAAACAGAGGAGGAACACAGCGGCACCTGTGAGGTGAGTAGCTGAACTCTTTTCTCCTCATCTCTCTAGGCAAGTAACATCAGAGACTCCTGAGTTCATTGCGTTTAAGAACATTGGCAATGTCAGGAGAGTCACCTGGTTAGGTGATGAAGTACCTGAAGGACGAATAGATCTCTTTCTCACTGAGCTTCCACCTTGTCAGCCTTGTACTTGGTGGGAATAATACATGCCCATCCGACTGTCCCTGCCTCAGGTGGTCTGTTCAGTCTGTGCTGGGGAAAGGACTCGCTAGTACCAGCAGGAGTCATTTCTCCTAAGGCTCCTTCCTACTCTTTAAATCCTGATCTTATTGGATCTCATTTAGTTATTTGGGATCTCATGGGTCTTTTCTTGGAGCTGTGTCCTGGGTTAGGCAGAAAAGGTGGAGGACTGGACTAAACCCTACAAGGAAAGCTGCCTGTCCCTGATTCTTGTTCTTACCAGCAAAGATGTTCATTTTTCTCGGGAAGAGGAAAATAGCTGGTCAAGAAATTTCCAGTTGTCTTGGATGAGCCATACTCTCTGCTTTAAGAAAACTGAAACTAATGACTGAACTATACATTTTCAGAGAGCAAAATCTCCAGAGATGCTGGACACAATAAAAGGAAATTCTGTGTATCCTAATATGGAAATGACTATACAACTTCTCTTCTGGTCTTGAGCAAAGTTCAGCTGGAATGGTTTAGAAGAAAGTGGTAAAAATGATATTTCCCATTTCACCATGTCCAATGGCATCCCTTTAAGAGAGAAAAAAAACAAAAAGCCCAAAATAATGTACTTGAAATGGGCGAATTGTCAGTGATAAGCATGGGAGTGTAAGAGATGAGAGAGAGAAAGAGAGTGACAGAAAGCAACCTCCATTTCTTTAACACAAAGAGGAAATAATGTCATGGAAATCTCCCACTATGGGATTGGTATTACATTCTAGAAATATGTATATATGGGTAAGCAAATGATGAGGGGTCATATCCTTTGTGATATGTAATATATAAGGATAAAAATTTATAGCCATAGTAAAATAAAAAATATGTAGTTATTAACTTGAAATTGATTAACAATATAATTAATCATAGGTTTGATTGATTGTTAGATATTCATCCGTCTATTTGATTTGCTCAACTAATTTCTTTTTCAAATCTTTTATGGATTTATGTTGAAGAAGTATGAGAAACTTCATTTGGTCTTTTTTTTCCTAATAATTCTCTTGCTTGGCCATTCTGCTCTCCATTAGAGGGATGTTAGGTACTTTTGGCCTATATCCTTCTTGTTTTGTAAGTTATTGGATCTGTGAGATTTTGTTTTGTGTTTTTCAAGTGAGTTTAGTGGAATTCTAACTTACTGCCTCAGGAGATTTTGTTTTTGTTTTAGAGCTACACCAGTAGGTGCTCAGAGAGGGTGGACCTTATTAGTTGCTGGGGACCAAACATAAGTCAACCTCAGGCAAAGCAAACACCTCACCAGCTCTACTATCTCTCCCTGCCTCATGTATTCTGTTTCTCTTTTCTCCCATATGTTGGTATTCCCAGATAGATATTTATGTTATATCTTTTGTAGTTATATTCTTTTCTTTTGATAATCTGTTCCATTCTGCTTCTCCCTCTCTATCTCTTTGGCTCTCCCTAGCCTTTTTATTAACTTTCTCTTTTCTTTTTTTTTTAATTGCTTCTTTGGTCATACCTGGCATTGCTCAGGGGTTACTCCTGGCTCTGCACTCAGGAATTAATCCTGGCTGTGTGCTCTGGGGACCATGTGGAATGCTGGGGATCAAACTCACATTGGCCATGTACAAGGCAAAAGTCCTCCTGGCTCCAGCCCTCTTTTTGCATTTTTTTTTGGAAAGTAGAAAAGATTGGGCCCCCTGGGATGAACCCAGAGCCAGAGCAGAGCCTAGCAAAGCACCTGTGGTGTATTCTATATGCCAAAAACAGTAGCAATAATTGACCTCATTCCAATGAATAGAGATGTTACTGGAACCTGCTCAAGCAAATAAGTGAACGGGAAGACAAGTGACAAGTGATGAAATGCTTAAATCATTTTATTAAAATTGAATCCATGTGTTTATTATTTACCAAACACTTCACTAAACATATTTAACCTAGCCCTCATTCTCAACAGCCCTTTAGAAATAGGTAATAGTTTTGTATTTTATACACAAGATTGAAATGCATCAATAAAAATACAAGTTCAAAAAGTTGAGATAGTTCTACCAGAATCACACAGTCTGAGAAATAGATGTAACTTGGGCTTTCCAAGTGTAGGAAGACATCTGGTAGATCATAACATCTTGGAAAAGGAGGCTTAAGAAAGAAATGGTTTGGTTTGCTAGTTCTTTTTGCCATTGTTGCTATCCAACAAATGGGGGACCAGGAAAGTTTGTTTGAATCACAGTTTGCTGGTGATATTTATTGAATATTGTGGCCTACCTATAATATTCCTAGTGCCCTGGATAGTCATCAAATCTCACTGGAGTGACGCCTGAGTATAGAGACAAAAGCCCTGAATCTAGGTGAGTTCAGGTCTTCCAAGAAAAGAAGCTGTAAAGCTACATTTCAATATTGACAGCATAATCTCCTTAGAAAGTCACATTGGTCTTGAAACAATCTTTGGATGGTGTCTTCAGGGTTCACTACTCTGATAAATTTTCTAAGTACCACCAAGACACTGGAAAAATATTTGTTTAGGGTGAAGAGTTTTTAGAACAGCATTTCGGGTGCTTGTCTTGCACAGAGCTAGTAAGCTTCAATTCCTGGAACCCCATGTGTTTCACCTGCCAGCCTGAGAAGTGTTGTAGGACAACTAAAAGCCCAGGCCTCTGCATCTGCCCTGGATTGCCTCCTGCCGGTCACTTCATAGATAGGGGAATAGTCTGAATGTGGCAGTCTTATTTGACCATGTATTCTGTACTGGCTGGAATAAATATTCTCTCATGCTACCACAAGCATCGTGGGACTAACTAGATCTTACCAGCATATTTTCCTGGCCACGTTGGATCTCTAAGTAATTAGCCCAGAGAGAAATGCTGTTTGCCTCCAAGCCAGCAAGCATGGCTCCCTGATAACTGAAAGGCAACTGAAATACAAAACTACCGTGAAGTAGACGAGACTCTTGTGAAGGCTTGGAGAAATATTTAACTGGCATTAGTATTAGTCTTTGGTACAGAGACATGCCATCTCAGAAACCCCCTTCTCTACCCTATAAAGGCAATTCCAGGCAGATCTTGGCTCAAGATATTAGGTGAGGTGCTGGGAGAAATTACCTGAGGGCATTTGATCCTTCCTCTCAGGGGAAGTTACATTTAGCTTATAGCTTCTCCCAGCTCTGCTAGGAGGCTTTTAATTTTCTCTGGGTCCTTGTAAACAACCAGATGGTCTCCTGAAGTTGCTACATTCTATAGAGCTATTTTCCTGTTTTCATCTCTAGATAGCCCAGCCCAGAATGGGCTGGGCTATGGAGTTGGGGGATTTATAGCTATAAAATAAGCTGTAAGAAGAAAGAATCTCTCTCTTTTTTCCCCTTTTGCCATTTCAGCTTCCCTTGGTGTTTTGCTTCTCCATTCTCTGTTGGGCCTCAACACGTGGCGGCAGCCATCTTGGCCTACACTTGGCTGGGGCCTGTCTGGGAACCCAGAGTCCAGAGGTTTTCCCTGCTCTTGGATTGTATATTGGATCCTGTGATAGTAAAGCCCTTTTAAAACTGCATTGGATTCCTGAGTCTTCATCCATTCCCGCCGGCTTCGGAGGTAGAAGGGAACTCACTTCCCGGCACTGTTTGAGACCCGCGGCGGCTCCCGACAAGAGGGATCTCTAAGTAAAGTGGCAGGTATAAGTGCTGAACACTGTTCATGTAGGTCTCTCCACCAAAAAAAATTTAGTATATAAAATAACATGCTAACGTAGTAATATCAGTATAAAATTAGTATAAAAATTTTAGTATAAAATAAAATGCCAAGAAACTAATATTAAAATAAGAAACCGCTAAACTCTCAAGTACATGGAATGTACAGTATATGGACAAGTACATTTGTCCCAAAATAGCTTTGATAAGCAATGGAGTTATCTGTACTAATTTTTTACTCTCTCAAATTCTCCTGAAGAGGAACGCAATCCAGAGAAACTTCATATGAAGGAGTTTTTGACTGATAGAGAGGGAAGTTGACATTGGTGGTTGGACTGATTCTGGGCTATACTCTGCCTAAAACTTAACTACCTGTTTCCTCAATCCGCCCAGAACTCCACCCAGCAGACCAGCCCATCACAGCCTGGATCATCGACACCAACCCTGCAGCAGCTTTTTCCTCAATCCGGCCCAGGTATGCTTGTCCAGAGACTCTCAGAAATGGGGCACAGCTGTTCCTTGCTCTCCCTGTGCACAGCCGTTCATGAGGCAGTCGGGAGGCATGGCGGGTTCTAGCCCTGGCCCACCACCTCGGCAGAGCCTCACAACAAGCCAGACCACCCCCTTCTCACTCCATGGGCGCCGCCATTTTCCACATTTGGAATTCCCTCTCATCAGAACTCCACTCAGCAGACCAGCCCATCACAGCCCGGCTCGCAAGGCCGCTTGTGGCTGCGCGCTCATCAACAAATGCTTTATTTGGAGGTGTTTAAAAGAGTTTGCCTCCCACTCGGCAACCCTGGAAAGCTTCTCGTGTAGCATTTGATATGCCAAATTCCAGTAACAACTATATTAGGTCATTCCCATGACCTGATATAATGGTTTGAGGCTCTTTATGTTCCTGTAGCAAGCCGATGCCCCTGGCTCTACTGGCATGAGACAGGACATATGGAGATATTACTGGTGCCCGCTCTAGCAAATAGATGATCAACGGGAAGATCGTGATTGTGAAAACTTAACTATGAATGAATTTGTAGATCGCAGTGCCTTGATAGAAAATATATATGAGAGAGAATGGGGAACGGAATCAGAATAGACGGCTCTAGAGTGATTTGCTAAAAGTAGTTTCTATGCACATAGCAATGAGACCATAATCAGTTAAAGAGATAGATTTGTATCTGATGAGCGGGCTTGTGATCAGCTCTTCTGCTGGGTGGAGATGACTAGCTGAGGAGTTCGGATGTGGAAAATGGCGGCTTTCATGGCTGCCAGTTGGGGTTCCTCTGGCTTCTTGCGAGGCTCTGCTGGGATGGGTGTCCAAGGTTAGAACCTGCCTTCCCTCCTGGGCACCTCGTAATCAGCTGGTCACAGGGAGAGCCAGTAGCAGCTCTGCCCCGTTTATGTGAGTCTCTGGATCAGGCATACCTGGGCTGGGCTTGAATTAGATAGACAAGAATTAGGAATTAGTAAATCAATAAAGATACTAGCTAGTGAGAGGATTAAGATAAAGCTAAATCACAAAAGAAATGGATTGAAGCAGGTGTTTGGATTTTCCGCTTGAATTTAAAACTTCCAGAGGCATTTTAGCTTGAGACTCATTACCCCATTTTATTTTACTTTACTTTACTAGTGAAACTGGTTGTATATCAGCAATTTCCTGTGTCATTAGGAATTCTATTAAAAATCCCACCCTAGTATTTTTTCTTCCAATAAATCCTTGTTAATGAATCCATTAAGTAAAATAGGTCAGAAAGGAAGTTTTTGAAGAGAAATTGGGCATGTGTAATTCTGGGACAAAGTAAATTTCTCCTGGTATCCCTAAGGCATCCTGGTGCTGTTTGGCTAGAGCTGGTCTGAGAAGCTATGGCTTTGGGAGTGAGAGAGAAAAACTTAGGAGTGAGAGAATCTGGGCCCTATTCCAGCCTTCCTAGGGACAATTCCTTGTTCTGAGCCTCCGTAAGCAAGGGCGAGCTGTGGGTCCGGTGCCCTCTAGAATACTGTTCAACTTGAAGAGGCTGGAAACTTGAGACTGGGCACTGAAATAGAGAGAACTGTGCCCATACATAGATCTTCCTGTAATTGTGCATAGTATTCTTGATATTTCTTCTGGCTTTAATTCGGTGAATTGAAAAGAACATTATACTTCTGCAGAGAATAGCATTAAAACCAAGTGAATGAACTTGGAGTCACTTGTACCTGAAGATCGCCTAATGTCAGTGATTACTTCTATTCTCTGATGTGGAGAAAGTCTAAATGCATGAGATGCTGTGTGTTTGTTCCATTTGCACAATTTCACCTCCACCCTCTTTTATACCTATCTATTCCTTTTCTTTCCCTCAGAAAAACCCCTGCAGTTCTAAGCAGAGCTACAGTGCAGGGAAGTCATTCATCTTGTTCTTTAATTCTCACAAAATAAAAGGTGATTTGTGTGTGTTTTTATAAAATCCTAGTTCATGAAAATTGTTAACATCAATTATTAAATTACTTTCTGCAGAAAAGCAAGGAAAAGAACTCATTCGGTGACTCAAACTGTTTTATAGGAGGAAAAACTTTGTCACTGATTTAAAATTAAATGGGGATCTAGTTAAAGCAATTTTTTGTTCCCCCTAGTCATATTTGGGGGTGGAATGGGAAAGATTTATAATGAAAAACATGTGCCTGAGACCCATTTTCATTCCCAGGCTTGTGAACACCCATTTGTACAAATGCATATTTTTCCATACAGAGAATGCATTTTACAAGAGCAGTTCTGCTCTGTCAGGTAGAGCAAATACATGTTTGGAAAAAATCCCCTAAATACCTAATTTTCTGGCAACAGAGACTATCTTATTAAAAAGTCATTTTAGTTTACTGTGTACCACTGGAAAAATAACAGTTATTAAATAAGCAATTTACTTCTTAACTGAGAATCCCATTTCAAAGCACCAGTGAAAAGAAGGGAGAGAGAAGGAAGGAGCCCAGGATTCTCAAAGCCCCCGGGAGACTGCATCATGCCTGTGGATTATGTCTCTCCATAAGTGTAGGACCAAGTTTTCACATTAAGCACACAAGAGGCATCTTTTACTAACCTTCACTCTGTTAGGGAAACTAAAGGCCTATGGAATTTCTTTTTTTTTTTTTTTTTTTTTTTTTGCTTTTTGGGTCACATCCAGCGATGCTCAGGGGTTTCTCCTGGCTCTGCACTCAGGAATTACTCCTGGCGGTGCTCAGGGACTCAGGGGACCATATGGGATGCTGGGGATCGAACCCGGCCGGCACAGGCCAGCCGTGTGCAAGGCAAACGCCTACCCGCTGGGCTATCGCTCCAGCCCCAAGGCCTATGGAATTTCTAAGTGTCTTATTATGGGCCATGCATCCTCGCCTATCCCAGATCTAATACAGGATAAACATCACAGGTCTGCACAAATTTTCTTTCAAATATACAGCCATGAACATCTCCATATGCATGGCTTTTTGTTTTTGTTTTGTTTTGTTTTGTTTTTCTTTTGGACCACATCTGGCAATGCTCAAATCCTCAGGGATTACTCCTGGCTATACACTCAGGAATTACTCCCAGCAGTGCTCAGGGGACCATACAGGATGCCGGGATTGTACCCAGGTCTGCCGCATGTAATGCAAATGCCCTACCTGTTGTGCTACCGCTCTGGCCCCATATGCATGTTCTTTTTTTTATTTTTTATTATACCACCGTGAGACATACAATTACAAAGGTGTTCATAATTGGTTCTTGGTAATACAGTATTCAAGCACCCATATCCCTCCACCAGTGCCCCACCAATGTACCCCACCCCTCCCAGCCATCCCCAGGCTGCCTCAATAGCAGGTACCCCCCTTTCCTCTCTCTCTCTCTCTCTCTGTCTCTGTATCTCTCTCCCTCTTCTTTTACACATTGTGGCTAGCCCTGCAGATATTTAGAGTTTATCACTGAAGTCTCTTTGTGTATATTCAATGGTGAGTTTTAGTTTGCCATTACCATTTCCCACACTTAGTAAAGCACTGGTATCTATTTATATCCTATTAACGAATGCAGTCATTCTATCTCTGTCCTTTTCCTTCTGACTAATTTCACTCAACATGATAGTCTCCATGTCCATCCATTTGCAGGTAAATTTCATAATTTCGTCTTTTTCTGACAACTGCATAGTATTCCATAGTGTAGATGTACCACAGTTTCTTTAGCCAGTCCTTTGTTCTCGAGCATTTAGGTTGTTTCCAGCACAGAGATGAATAAAGAAGTACAGATAGTGTTTCTGCTATGTGTTTTTCGGTCTTTCGGGTATATTCCCAAGAGTGCTATTGCAGGATCAAATGGGAGCTCAATATCTAGTTTTCGGAGGAATGCCCATATTGTTTTCCAAAAGGGCTGAACCAGTTGGCACTCCCACCAACAGTGATTGAGAGTCCCTTTTTTCCCCACATCCATGCCAGCACTGGTTGTTCTTGCGGTTTTGGATGTATGTCAGTCTCTGTGGTGTGAGATGGTACCTCATTGTTGTTTTGAGGGAGATCCCTGATGATTAAAGATGAAGAGCACTTTTTCATATGCCTTTTGGCCATTCAAATTTTTTTTTTTGGAAGCTTCTGTTCATTTCTTCTCCCCCATTTTTTGATGGGGTTGGCTGTTTTTCTTGTGAAGGGCTACCAGTGCCTGATATATCCTGGATATTAACCCCTTGTCAGATAGGTATTGGGTGAATTTCCTTTCCCACTCTGTAGATTGTCTTTGTATCTTGGTCACAGTTTTTTTTAAGGTGCAGAAACTTTTCAATTTTATATAATCCCATTTGTTTATCTTTGCTTCCATTTGCTTGGTCAGTGGTGTGTCGTCTGTAAAGATGCTTTTAGTTTCCATGTCGTAGAGTGTTTCTCCTATGTTTTCTTCGATGTACCTTATAGATTCATGTCTGATGTTGAGATCTATAATCCATTTTGATCTGACTTTTGTGCATGGCATTAGAAGGAGGCCTAAGTTCATTTTTTTACACGTAGCTGCCCAGTTTTCCCAGCACCATGTGTTGAAGAGGCTTTCTTTGCTCCACTTAATATTTTTTGCTCCTTTATCGAAGATTAAGTGGTTGTATATTTGAGAGTGTGTTTCAGGATATTCAGTTCTATTCCATAGGTCTACGGGTCTGTCTCTATACCAATACCACACTGTCTTACTTACAACTGCTCTGTAGTAGAGCTTGAGGTTAGGGAAAGTGATACCTCCATCTTCTTTTCCCCAAGGATTGCTTTAGCTATTCTTGGGGGTCTATTATTCCATACAAATTTCAGGAGTGTTTGGAATGTGTCTCCATTTCCTCAGATCCTCTTTTATTTCCTGAAATAAGGTTTTGTAGTTTTCATTGTGGAGATCCTTTACATTCTTTGTCAAACTGATTCCTAGGTATTTGATTTTCTGAGGCGCAATTGTGAATGAGATAGTTTCTTTAATGTCCATTTCTTCTCTTTCGCTTTGCCCAAATATGCATGTTCTTAAATCAACATTTTACTTGCTAACATGTCTGGTGTTGGATTACATGTCTAACCCAAGAAGAACCTAGGAGGATGAGACAATTTTCCTTGTACCCAAAAGTGGAATATCATTACAAAATAATAGAAGGGACTTCTGCACATTCAACACACTAAACTGACGTTTTTTGGGTCTTGACAAAGTGACATGGAAGGAGTCATGTTATCTTCTAAGCCTACGTATTTTTAGTGCTCTTTTAGGAGTATTGTTAGTATTATAATTCTTGGGAAATCACTCATTTTACAATTTATCTTGCTTTAATTTTGCTCCTAGGAGACAGGCAAGATAGTACAATCGGTGAGACACTTGCCTTGCATGTGACTGATCAGGTTGTATTCATTGCACAAGATATGGCTACAGTTATAGGTAACAATGATTAGCTTCAAAATTATAGATGAATAACAAATAAAGTATAATAAACATATAAATTCAATGTAAGTGCAACCATTAGAGATTCCATCTTGTTCATTACAGATGTTTTTCTGGGGAAGGCATTTGAAGTTACACCCTATGATGTACAGGGGATGAATCTCCTCCTGTCTTTGATCTCAGGAGTTGTCATATTAGTGCTCAAGTGACTAAGAGGGGCCATGAATTGAACCCAAGCCCCCCATAAGAAAAGCTTGAGTTCAGCTCACTGAGCTATTGCTGACCCGCAAATGTATTTCTTATAAAATTTCACTTCTCCTTGGCTCTGTTTGCCAATCTTAAAAGATGTTCTTATGCATTTCATGTTTGATGCTGTACCAGGGCCAGTGATGATTTGGGGTGGGGGCCAGTATATAGCTGTCCAATCACATTTTATGAAAAGATTTGTAAAGCTTATTGTGCCTGCTGATCGGCCCCCTTCCATTCTCAGGAAGGATTTCTGAAGTTTATCAGACTCCTTCCCTGTCCCATTTTGCATAATTTTCTTGCCATATTTCCCTTTCTTTCTTAACCAATCTTGGATAAACTTATAACCCTGGCCTGAGAAAAGTTGGTCTTTAGGTATAAGTCCACAATTTTCTCAGGCTTTCCAACTCTGGATAATTCTGTTTTATTCTACCCAACTCTTATTTCTTTTTAGCAATTTTTATGCTGTGTGTTTTTAATTTTTTATATTTTTTAAATTTTAATATTTTTATTATACCACCATGAGATATACAATTACAAAGATGTTCATATTTGGGTTACATCTTACAGTGTTCTAGCACCCATCCCTCTACCAGTGCCTAGTTCCCACCACCAATGTCCACTATTCCCTCCCCGCTCCCCTAGCCTGCCTCTATGACAGTTTTATTATTTCTCTCTCTTTCTCTGTCTCTCTTTCTCTCTTCCTTCTCTTACACATTGTGGATTGAAATACATACATTTAGAGGATATCATGTGTATCTTTTTGCCTGTATTTATGCTCAGTTTTAGGTTGGTATTAAGAACCTAAAATGGGTGTCCTTATAGGGACCACATTGAATCTGTACAAAGCTCTAGGGAGTATTACCATTTTGACAATGTTGATTCTCCCCATCCACGAGCATGGAATGTGTTTCCATTTCCTTGTGTCCTCTTTTTATTTCTTGGAGCAGTGTCTTGTAATTTTCTTTGTACAGGTCCTTTACAGACTGGGTTAAGCTGATTCCCAGTGCCTGATATATCCTGGATATTAACCCCAGGATATATCAGGTTTTCTGTGGTACTATTGTGAATGGAATCGTTTTCTTAATATCCTTTTCTTCTCTTTTGTCATTTGATTATATGGGAAAGCCACCGACTTTTGGGTATCGATTTCGTACCCTGTCACTCTACTATAAGCATCTATTGTTTCTAGGAGTTTTTTGATAGAAAGTTTAGGGTTCTCTAGGTAAAATATCATGTCATCTGCGAATAGTGATAGCTTGACTTTTCCTTGCCTATCTGTATACACTTAATGTCTTTTTATTCTCTGATTGCTATGGCAAGTACTTCCAGTACTATATTGAATAAAAGAGGTGAGAGTGGGCAACCTTGCCTTGTCCCTGATCTCAGGGGGAAGGCTTTCAATTTTCCCCATTGAGAATGATACTAGTGTGGGCTTTTGGTAGATGGCTGTAACTATCTTGAGGAAGGTTTCTTCAATTCACATTTTTTGGAGGGTTTTAATCATGAATGGGTGCTGGATCTTGTCAAATGCTTTCTCTGCATTTGATATGATAATATAGTTTTTAATTTTTTAATCTTATTGATATGATGTATTATGTTGATTGATTTGCAAATGTTGAAATATCCTTGCATTCCCGGGATGAATCCTACTTGGTCATGATGTATAATCTTCTTGATGAGTCTTTGAATTCTGTTTGCTAGTATTTTTGTTGAAGATCAAGCATCTGTGTTCATCAGGGAGATCGGTCTGTAGTTTTCTTTCTTTGTGTTGTCTCTCCCTGCTTTGGGTATCTGGGTGATATGTGCCTCGTAGAAGCTGTTTGGGAGTGTTTCTGTTTCTTCTATTTCCTGGAAGAGCTTGAAAAGGACTGGGAGTAGGTCCTTCTTAAAGATTTAGTAGAATTCACTAGTGAACTCATCTGGACCTGGACTTTTGTGTTTTGGCATACTTTTAATTACTGTTTCAATTTCCTCGATGGTGATAGGCTTATTCAGTTATTGCAGGTCTTCTTGTTTCAGCCGTGGAATGTTATAGGAGTTCAGGAATTGATCCATTTCTTCTAGGTTCTCATGTTTCATGGCATACAGATTCTCAAAGTAATCTCTTATGATATTTTGGATTTCTGTGTTTTTTGTTGTGATGTGCCCCTTTTCATTTCTGATTCTGTTTATTTGGTTTCTCTCTTTCCCGGTCCTTACAAGTCTTGCCAGTGGTTTGTCGATCTTGTTTATTTTTTTCAAAGAACCAGCTCTTGGTTTCATTAATCTTTTTGTATTGTTTTTTGGGTTTCCAGCTCATTAATTTCCTCTCTAGGTTTTATTATTTCCTTCTTTCTGCCTGGGTTGGGCTCCATTTGTTGGACTTTTTAATAATATTTTGAGCTGTGAAGTCAGGTTATGTGTACCCTTTCTTCTTTCCTGATGAATGCTTGCAGAGCTATGATCTTTCCTCTTAACACTGCTTTTATGTGTCTCACAAGTTCTGTTATTTGGTGTCTTCATTTTCATTTGTTTCAAGGAATCTTTGGATTTCCTGTTTGATTTCTTCTATGACCACTGGCTGTTCAGCAGTGAACTGTTCAGTTTCCAGGTGTTTGGTTTAACACCCTGTTTTTGTATGTGGTTAACTTCCATTTTCAGTACATCATGGTCAGTAAAAATAGGTGACACAATTTCTATCTTTTTTATTTTAATGAGGTATGTTTTATGGTTCAGCATGTGGTGTATCTTCGAGAATGTTTCATGTGCACTAGAGAAAAATGTGTATTCAGCTTTTTTGGGGATGAAAAGCCCTGTATACATCAACCAGCCCTCTTTCTTCCATTTCTTACTTCAGGGCCAGTATTTCCTTGGTGAGTTTCAGTATTGTAAATCTATCAAGAGTTGATAAAGCAGTGTTGAAGTCTCCAACTACTATTGTGTTGCTATCAATGTCTTCTTTGAAGTCTATTAGCAGTTGTTTTAAGAATTTAGCTAGCTCCTCATTGGGTTCATATATGTTTAGGAGTGAAATTTCTTCCTGGTATACATATCCCTTAATTATTAAGAAATGGCCTTCACTGTCCCTTCTAACCTTTTTTGCCTAAAGTCTATGTTGTCAGCCTTTTTGGAGTTGTTTGCGTGGAGAATTGTCTTCCAGTCTTTGACTTTCAGTCTGTGTTTGCTCTGATTATTCAGATGTGTTTCTTGTAGGCAGAGAATGTAGGATTCAGTGTTTCAATCCATTTTTCCACCCTGTGCCTCTTGATTGGTGGATTTAGGCCATTGACACTGAGAGATTGTCATAGGATTTTTGTGCCATCTTTTTGAATAAGTTCGTTGCACTTTCAGGGTTTGTCTTATCTTACAGCAGCTCCTTCCAGTTCTTTTAAAATTGGTTTTGAGTCTATGAAGTTCTTAAGCTGTTGTTTATCTATGAATTGTGTGTCTTTCCTTCAAATCTGAATGTTAGTCTGGCGGGTAAAGAATTATTGGTGAGACCTTCATTTCATTGAGCCTTTCATGATATCCCACCATTGTCTTCGGACTTGGAGTGTTTCCTCTGAAAAATCTGCTGTAAATCTTAGGGATTTTCCTTTGTATGTGATTTCCCTTTTTGATCTTGCTGCTTTTTGGTATTCTATATATATATGCCTCTTGTCATTTTTATTAGGATATGTCTTGGAGTATTTTTATTTGGGTTTTTTCAGATGGTACCCTTCGAGCCTCCTGAATCTGGGAGCAAGCACTCTTTAGTTCTGGGAACTTCTTAGCAATGATTGCTTTGATAGTTGCTTCTTCATCAGGGTTTACTTCTTGTCCCTCTGGGACTCCAATGATCCTTTTGTTATTCCTTTTTGGCTTCATATCGATTATCTCTTGTTGTCTGTTCATTTACTGTGAACCTCCGCCGACCAGGACCCATCCCACTCCCTGCACCATCTCCCTGATTTTGGCTGCTCTACCCCAGGTTTCACACCCCAAAACTCAAAACTGTGCAGACGCACTAGCGTCCGCACAAAGTAGTTAGTTTTCCAATATCCTATATAGCAGCATTGGGGTACATTAGACACAATACTCCCCCACATCCCTCAAAATCAGTGAACAGCCATCAACAACCCCCTACTGTACTGCCCAGACACACAATGCCCAGTATACTCAAGTTGCAACCTATAACAGTCATAATGGTAAAGCAACACATGAGTGAAGCCACCTGCCAAGATAAACCAAGCAATAATGATGAGCTGTATGACATCTTTGATAAGCAATTTCGAAGAGAGCTGTTAAGGATGCATAAGGAGCTCAAGGAAGCAATTGAACACAGAGCCAGAGCCAATAAAAGGCAAGAGGATATGAGAGCAGAAGTGAGGAAAATGGAAATGAAAATGCAAGCAGAAATAACAGACATTAAAAATGAGATGGGGGCGGAGCAATAGCCCAGCAGGTAGGGCATTTGTCTTGCACTTGGTCGGCCCATACCGGCCCAGGTTCGATCCCCGGCATCCCATATGGTCCCCGAGCACCACCAGGAGTACTTCCTGAGTGTAGAGCCAGGAGTAACCCCTGAGCATTGCTGGGTGTGACCCAAAAAGCAAAAAAAAAAAAAAAGAGAGATGGGGGAAATAAAAAAACTCATTGGAAGGCCTTCACAGCAGAGTAACAGCAGCTGAGTACAGAATCAGTGAGCTCCTAGATGAGGTGCAGACACTTTCTTGGCAACAGCAGATAGAAAAAAACTCTTATTTCTTGAATGTTGCCCTTCCAGCAATTAGCACTAGAGTCTGGAATTGGTATCAACCACACTATAGGCATTCACTCACACCTGAAATTTTCACTATCAGAATAATGGAACATATAAAGGTTACCTCCATTTTTATTACATTCTATGAATTCACCATCATTTATTAAGTAAAACTCTACATTTATGTGGTTTATAAGGGGTTTTATTCCAAAATTATTTGGCTATAAAATTTTGATATATAATAGCTTACAAGTATGAAAGTTTTTTTTTAATTTTAGATTTTGAATTATGATATTCACAGTTATATTCACCTGATTATTTGATAAAGTTCTTAATATTTTTTCCAGATTAATAGCATCAATTCTCACTTTTACCCTCTCTTAGTAAAATGCTTATGTCCCTCTCTACAGTGACACAGTGCCACAGGTAATTTGTTATCAAAGACTTTAATTATTGTCAAAATGGTTGTTGAAAACCTGGCATGCCAGTCGATTTTGAAAGGAAATGCATGTTATTTTTCACTTAGATTAAGAACTTGCTCAATATGCTGAAAATCTAACAGTGATTTTAAATTAATAAACCAATTTATTTACCTAGCATACTGGATATACTAGACATTCTTCTGGTGAGTATATATCAATTTGTTGGATCTTCCCTGTAGTCAGAAATTATATTCTGACTAGAATGTGAGTTATAAGACTATTTAAAAAAAGGATTGTTTTCAAACGCATGTGCATATATGATGTGGTTTTAGAGATGGGAGATATGGCTCAGAGTCCAACTTTACAACTTGGAATTGATCCCTGGCAGAGCAATATGTGACATTTGTATACACACACACATATGTGTGTATGATATTTGACTTGACACTTTTGATATATGTTTGGTTTGATATATGTTTATGCATATGTATATACCTATATCAAACATATATCAAAATACAGTGCATGAGTATGTGTGTAAACATGTGTGTACATATATAAGGTATATATATCATGTAGTTTTACTAGTTAATGATTTGTGACATTTTGTTTATATTAGTGGTTTTCAACTTTGTACACCTGAGGACTTGCATTTAAAACCACTAATTTTCACAGTTAGATTGAACTTCACATTCTAGAAGTTATATGGTAATTCTTCAATTATTTCCTGTTATGTATAGTCTCTCTCATTCTCATTTTTATATTTCAGCCCAGAAATTGTCCTTATTAGTTCTTGCAACATAGGCACAACCTTTCCTATTTATTTTGCAATGTTTGCCCAGCCAGTTAATCACTGCAAAAAGTCTTTTGAATAGTCAACATTTCTCCCAATTATTTTAGATCTAATTTTTCTCATCATTAAATTTCTGATGGGCAAGAACCTATTGCTATGTCTATCACTAGTATTTAGTAGTTTTTCAAGTTTCAGATCAATTTATTTTAATGACAGTGGGTTTTAACTTTATATATGATAGGGATAAAGAAGCTCCCTTCGTTACTATCATGCATGTTTCCATTCTCTTGATTATTTGTCATCTAATCTATTAAGAATAATCTGAAATTATGCAGACACACAGCAATATTAGCATTTTAAAGTGCTGTATTCAAATATTACATCATTTAAGTTGGAAGGATTTGTCTTGAGGATGATTTATAAATTTTGACGTTTCCACCCAAAGTTGCAATGTGCCTTTCTCTAGCTCCAGTTGTCTTTATATCCTCCAAGACACATAGTCTTCATGTTTGTTTCTTAATATCTGATAGACATTATGCCATACAATTTGCTGAAGCTGGATATGTAGAGTGACACAGATGATTGTGGTGCCAGTTCACTTAACAGTGGTGTGCAGTCATATGTGTTGTAGTCTGGTGATGTCAAAGGCAGAGTCAATACTATCACACTCAGCAGTATGGTGGTAATGGAAATTGAATCCGCAACCTCAAGCCTGTGAGGCAGGTGCTTTGCCATGAAACAGCATCCCTGGCCACTCTATCTCTCATTATTTGGGTTTTTAATTCTGAACAGGATTCATTTCTTTTATCACACATACTTCCTGTCTATTATTTCTGCTCATTTAGTTGATCTATTTTTCATTCCACTACCTTTCTGAATTCTCTCCCTGGTTGTAATGATTTTTTTTCCAATTGATTATCTTGAATTTTCTAGATAGACTATTATTCTGCCCACTGCTGTAATAATTTCTGCTTCTGCTTCATCATTCATACACTTCTATGTGAAGAAAGTGTATAGTGTATTTCTTGTATATTTGTTGATATATACAAATATGACAATTGGTAGCATTCATCTTTTAGATGAATTTAAATTTTGTTTCTCTTTTGTGTCTGTTTTGAAGCAGAAGTGAATATACATGTTAGAAATTCTAAAATTTCTATTTCAATAGTATCGTTTGGTCTAAAATATGCAGTATTTAATTTATGTATATTTATAAGAGAAACTATAATTCATTTATAATCTACTTTTTATATATGTCTATATATAATTGTACAGAAATACAGTAATATAATTGTTTTACCATTTCTTAATTTTAAATTATTAGTATTTATGAAATTCCATGTAATAATGGTTTGCTGAATTTTTATGTCACAAACATAGGCTGACTGAATGTGAATTTATGGATATCTTTATATCAAGTTATTTATATCATTATTTTATTCTGCTTCCATAATTATAATAATGCCAGGTTCTAAGGATATATATTCGTCTCTTGTCTTTTGATAAAACCGTAGCACCTAAAGTTGTTAAGGTGCAGAAATTTTAATAATTAATTGATGCTTACTGAAATTCACAAACCTATATTTCTGCTTGCCACTCTGCTGTTTTTCTGAGGACGGTCAGTAGGCCTGCTGTGGGAGCCATTTAATGCAAGGTTCAATGATAAAGTGATGTTTATCTTGGGGAAACCCCCACAATGCCAGGGATTTCTCCAGTTACCCTGACAGTGGTTATTGGTGACCTAGGTCACATCCAGAGGTGCTCAGGGGACCCTGTGGTACCAAAACTTGAACTGAGTATATAGAAAGTTCTTTTAAATTGAAACTTTGTATTTAAATAAGTCACATTCGTGTATCTATGTCTTTTTATAAACATCTAAACTATCTGTGAGCAATTCATACTTGAGTCATGAAATGCTTTTAATATTTGAAATATTTTCTTTAAAATATTGCAATTTAAACTATTACTTTGCTTTTACAACCTAAGGAAATGAAGTCATACAGTTTATGGTCATCTGTAACATATTTCCTTATTGCTAATTTTCTAAATTTGCTGTTCTTGTTATTCACTGATTTTCATTGAAATGCAGGATTCCACATGTTGGATTATTAGCAAAGTCTTACACATACTAACCTAGGGATTTTTGTGTGGAGAGTTTAATTTACCAGAACCCTATTTAAATTGCTGATTTTAGTCTTAATATTGTGTTTGGTGTTATTATTGAATCATACCAGAGACTTATTTTTATATTATGCCTCGAATTTATCTATTTTTCATTTGTTTCTGTTGAGTTTCACATGCTAATCTCAAACAGAAGCCACTTTTATCTTGAGGGTCTCCAGTTTAATTGAAAAATCTCAAGTGTGTTTTCCTATATTGCCCCAGGTAAACCAGATGTTCAGAAAATGGGTTGCTTGCAAAATATCCATCTTAAATGTTTGTTTGTATCTCTATGGTATTTCTTTTGTTTCTTGAGTAGTGCTGTAACTATGGATATTTGTTTATTTGTTATATATACATACACTTATAAACATATAACAAAACACATATCTAACATAAATGTTCTATAGTTATATAATATACATTTTATAGTTTATATTTATATTATATACATTTATAAATATATATTTAAAGTTATATATTAAATATAATATATGTTTATACTATATGTATTATTTATAAGAATTTTAAGAAAATCTAACATACCATATAGTAAGAAAGCAAATGAACTATGAATGTGTTTTAAAATTCTTATTAGGGCCACCTGCCCCTCGAGATGTTGCAGGTGTGGCTACGGTGCCCAGCTGCATTGGCAGGTGGCAGACAGGAGATAGGCTTGTCTACATCCCCAGGGCTCTGCCCTATGGGCCCTGGATGGTGAATGGTCTGACATAGGAAGAACAGTGTGCAGTCACACAAGAGGCTTAGATAACAAAGTAGGCTAGGACCAGGTCCTTCCCACAATCTTTCACATCTGTACACCATAATGATCACTGTATTTGTAACAAACTAGGGAGATTGATGGGGAATGAGGAACTATAATGTCACATTATAAATCACTACTGAATATACACTTAGATAATTGCATCATAAACCATAATGCAAGTTACAAGGTGTAGGAAGAGTGAGAAATACAGAGACAGAAATAGAGATAGAGAGAAAGATGAGAGACTCGGACCGGGGAGAACTGCCATTCGGCTTTCCCCTAGCTCAGCTGATCATGAGGCTCCCAGGAGGCAAGATGGGTTTTGGGAGTGGGCCCATCACTTCTGTAGGGCCTCGGGAAGCAGCCAGATGGGACTCACTCACCATATTCACCACCAGTAACATGGTCCAAAACCCACAGCTCATCAGAACTCATGCGAGAGATGCTGATCTCAAGACCAGCTCAGAGCAACCGAATTCAAGCTCAGGTTGGCGGCTCTTGGAGGCGGAAGTCACTGGGTGTTCCTGGAGATGGAGCTGGGATCCCCATTCCCTTCTCTGACACGTCCCAGAGGCCGGTGGCCCCGCCCACAAACTGCCTCAGGGCTCTCTGCCTTGATGAAGAAACTGAGACACATCGGGAGAGCTGCCATCTGGCTCTCCCCTAGCTTAGCTGACCGTGAGGCTCCCAGGAAGCAAGAATAGTTTTGAGAGTGGGCCCATCACCTTTGTAGGGCCTTGGAAGCAGCTGTATGAGATTCGCTCATCATAATAGCTGCCATTTTTTGTGGTCTGGACTGGGTACATCAAACTAGTGGAACCAATTATGTTCTAGAATATATTACAATCTACAATGTGTAAGAAAGGGAAGTGAGAAGGAGAGAGAGAAAAGTGATGAAGAACCTGCCATGGAGGCCAGCTGGGGAAAGGGGAGGGAGGTGGGAACATTGGTGATGGGAGATGGGCAGGGGTGGAGTGATGGGTGTGGGAACACTGCAGAACCAAAATTCAAATATGAAATTGTATATCTAACAGTGGTATAATAAAATATTTTTAAGAATTAAAAAAATAAAATAACATAAAATTCTTATTAATACCTTATTTCTGCATTATAATTACTATCATCATTAATTCAGGATTAATTTATTATAAAATACAATTTCTCTTAAAATTTAGTTTATTCATATTTTATATATACATATTTGATAGTGTTAAGGTCTCTTGTCTATATTATCTTCTGTTATGTCATTTTAAAAACCTCATGCCATGAAGCTTTTATATTCTCTTTTCTATTTGTTTAGATTATGGATTGTCTAGTATTTTAGATTTGTATTATTACTTTATAATATGCATATGATAGCCTTCATTTCATTTTGCTATTGTAGCTTAGAATTCTATTTAAGACAGTTATCATTTATATGTTTATTGATTGTATCACTTGTGTTCCGTTGTTCATCCACTTGTTCGAACAGGTGCCAGACACGTCTCCATTCTTTGCAAATGAGGCCCTTTATTGTTATTTTTTGGCATATTGAATATACCACGGGTAGCTTGCCTGGCTCTGCTATGTCTCTGGGTTTATCCCACGGAGCCCAGTCTTTTTTTCTATGTCAGACCATCAACTATCCAGGGTCCACTGGGCAGAGCCCTGGGTGTAGACAAGCCTATCTCAGCAAAATATGAGCCAAAATTAAGAATTGTTAAACATGTAAAGCAATCAATTATAACAAGGGAGCAGTAGTAAACAGTATTAATAACAGCATATTTAAGTTTCCCTAAAAAACTCATATGTAATAATTAGCAGTTGAAAGATATGGATAAAACTGTCAGGATGAACTGTTAAAGAAATAATGTGTTGCAAGTAAAAAACTGGTTAAATGAAAGAATCAAAAATTAAAGGCAAATGTAAAAATAAGCCAATTGACATTTTTGAAATAGGGTATCAATTGACATTTTTGAAATAGGGTATTACAATCTACAATGTTTAAGAAAGGGAAGTGAAATAGGGTATCAATTGACATTTTTGAAATAGGGTATTACAACCTACAATGTGTAAGAAAAGGGAAGTGAGAAGGAGAGAGAGAAAGGTAGAGAAATAAAACTGTCAGGATGAACAGTTAAATGAAAGAGCAGTGACTGCATCATAAACCATAATGCAAGTCACAAGGTGTAGGAAGAGTGGAGATGGAGCTCCACTGTCAGGATGAGCCTTACCAGCATGTAAGGCTGGTAAAAATTATATATGTATATGTGCACATCATTATTTTTAAGCAGTGTATAGTACTTGAGAACAACTACATATAAAATAAAAATTACACAAAGAGAGGGTAGAATGGAAGCTGTGATGTGTTCACATTCACACTCTCAGAGAACTGAGATCAACTTTCAGCATAGATGGATTACCAATGAGGGCTCTTTGATGACTTATAAATGATGATCTTGCTGTGTCCACATATGATAGAGAAGATCACAATCCACTTGTCTCTTCTAAAAATGGTACTAATTACCCCACCCCTGTCGGCTCCACTAAACCTAGTTACTCCAAAAGTTCTCATTTCTAACTTTTAAAAATTAGGGTCTATCATGGATGTAGCATACAAATTGGGGGCAACTTAATGTAGTCCTTAGCAATAGAACGCATCTTATGGAAACATAAACAATAGCTATTAGTTGCAGAAATTCCTTTAAAATAAGAAATTTATCATTCATAAATTTAAAATAACCTGGGATATTAAATATAAGCGTCTCTTCCAGATTCTACATGATTTGTCTTGCTGGAACAGATATCTGTGCATTCTCTCTCTCTCTCTCTCTCTCTCTCTCTATCTCTCTCTCTCTCTTTCTCATTTTGTGCACACAAGCTATCTCTTTCTTATTCTCTCACTGTATCTCTGTCTCTCTGTCTCTCCTTGTCTCTCTGTCTCTCTCTCTCTAACACACACATACAAGATTGGAATTTATGTTTTTCATGCAGAAGTATGTATTTAATCCTTGAACACTGCTGGGACAGACCCCTGAGTGCAGAGCAGAGAGTAATTGCTAGAAGTGGTTCCAAAACTTAATAAAGACAGAAATAAATTAAATGCACAGAGAATTTTGTGTCAAGAAGACTAGTCTATTGCTTTTCTATTCAAAACTATGTTATGGTATTCTTTTCCAGTTCAATGTAAAAAACAAACATGCACCAAATTTCTGCCTGCAGAGTATTCCATTACTTAAATAACCATAATTTATATAACTGCTACAATATTGATGAACATTTAGCTTGTTTCTATTGCTTTGATTAACAAAGCTGAGATAAATATTCTTGGACATTTGTCTCTGTAGTTCTGCTAAATTATTGCCTCAGGAAAGTTTTCTAAAAGAGCAATAGCTTTGCAGAAGCAATGGCCAACACATTTCAAGTGATTTATTTTCCTTTTCTATTTTAAATTATATGCACATCTTTCTTAGAAATGATACGTTGTTGCCACATGCCAAAAAAAGGAAACAAGAGCTAAATTCATTCCTACCTCACCCTGGACATTGCATTCTATTATTTAATCATTTTTTAATTGTTTAATTCGGAGAGGGAAGAGTTGTATCTGATTTTTCTTCTTCACACCACACTTCTTAATGTCAGTATTAATTTGAAATAACATTAAATTGATTTTAACACTATTTTGTCTCCCTCGACTTTATTAAATTTTCTTTGAATTACAAAAACAATACATCCTCTTTGTGGTAAGGTTGGCCATCAAAGAACACTAAATTAAGTCTGACTGTAGGTACCTAAAGGCCTGATGATGTTTATCAACCCATGATCCAGATTTTTCTGTAGGAATGGCTCAGATTCACTAGCAATAAGGAACAAGGGAGTGAATTCTCTCTTTCTCTTTCTCTCTCTTCCCTCCCCTCTCTCTCTGTGTTCCCCACTCTCATGTTTTTTTTGATTCAGATTCAGAATATAAATGTTATTGCGTTAGAGTTATGCTATGAACATTTGCAGTGATCATTACTGTTAGGCTTGTTTCAGAAGCATATTAAAGAGGTTCAGGCTTTAAAAGAGGGTTGACCTGGTGAGGATGGTCTATGTATGAAGATTTGGAAAGTGTTTGTGGGGTTGTGATGAGCAAGGCACCCTCATCCATTGTTGGGGGGGAATATCATCTGATTAAGACTCTGTGGTAAAAAAGATGAAGGGTTCTAAAAAAAAGAACTAGAACTCTGATGAGAGACAGTTATACTGGATCATGACATCTGCCCCCAAAACAGTGAAACATAATCCTAAAGGATCTATGCACACCAATTCTCATGTCAGTGTTCAGTACAATAGCAAAGATATGGAAACAACCCAAATGCCCAATGGTCGATGAATGAATCAAGATGTGGTATACTGTGGGATACTATGGGACTATGGGATACTATGCACTATGTACTATGTGCATAGTATCCCACATATATATATATATACTATGCATATATGCATACACATACTATGCATATATGTGGTACTGTGATACTATACAGCTCTAAGGAAGAAAATACAGTTTGTCTTGATGTAGACTGAACAAGAGGATTCTATGCTAAGTCAGTAAAAGGAAAAATAAAAATAAAGATCTCTTTTATAAGTTGGACTTAAAGATACTGCAAGTTACAAACAAAGGGTAACAACAGAATGGAAGAATTGATCCACAGAATTGATTTTGCAAGGGATTGAGATTGAAGGGAGGGACTCTTTGAGACTTAGTGGTGGAAGAATGTAGATACTCTTGTGATTTTTGTGGTGTTGGAATTTCGTACAGAAAAAAAAATTATCATGAGCAGTATTGTAAATCAGAGATCTTCAATCAATAAAGATAAAAAAATCAAACTTTAAATTATGAAATAAAAATTAAAGGTAGAGTGTTACTACTATTGTAATAAATAGCATATGGGATATCTGAGAAATGGCTACATAGATGCAATCAACCACCATTGACCTAGATAGGGCTGAATAATGGCTAGCTAGCTAAAACCAGGCCTATCATTGAGGCCATTTAAACATTATGAAGGGCTCTGTGGCCAATCTAGTAAAAATAAATTTGGATTCACTGAAACCTAAGCACCAGGGAATAAATTATCATGATATGAATAACAGGCCTTTTTTATGTTCCTGAAAATGGAAGTTCAGGATAGAGAGAAATTCATAAAATTATGATTCAGTTTCCTTTTTTAATCATCCTTAGTGGGGGAAAATGAAAATAGAATTTTATTATTTTTTAATTTTTTAAATGTGACATTTTTTGTACCATCAGATAGCCAATGCCAATATGGCTCAGATGCTGTGATTGTTTATTCATCTATTAATGCATAAATCCCATCCTCCAGCTGTTATTATTAGCCTACAGAGCAACGGGGAGTAATGATGGTCGACATTGTCACAATTCCACAAAGCTCACAGTTGGATGTAGAATTTAGAATATCACAGAAAAGCATACATCATTTGAAAATGATCCCACCCTCCTGAACGATGAAAGTGTGTTTGATCGAATTCATTACCAGCTTCAGCCAGTGGTTCTACACTCAAAATATTAGCTCTAAACAAGTCATTAAATTTATTTTTTTTAAAAATAAGGATTTTTTCCTGGAGAACAGACCATAAGATATTGCAAACCATCTGTACTGCAAACCATAATGCCCAAATGTCTCTGAGACAGAGACAGAGACAGACAGACAGACAGACAGACAGACAGACAGACAGAAAGTACCTGCCACAGAGGGTGGTGGGGGTGGTAGGAAGGAAACTGGGGACATTTTTTCGTAGGAAATGCACACTGGTGGATGATGGGTGTTGGAACACTGTATGCCTGAAATCTGATATGAACAGTTCTGTAGCTGTGCATCTCATGGTGATTCAATAATAAAAATATATAAGAAATAAAATAAGAGTGGGAAGTAACTCTTTGGTGATTGTGGACCCAAAATGGACTTTGGCAATTCATGTTATCCTCGAGCTCCTGTCAAGTGTCCCTGGACTTGCATTTCCATGTGTAGCTGCATTTATGGGTTTGAGTTAAGGGTATTAGCCCCTCAGCTTGCCTCCCTTCCTAATAAGACTCTCAGTGCCATTTGAGCAAGAACCCAGCCTTCATACACACAGAGACACACACACACAGAAACACACACATAATACACAGAAACACACACACACACACAAACACACCACATTTTTAAATTCCCCAACAAAAAAAGTGTGAGAAAAGCATTTGCTGAGTAACTAAGAGAGAAACTGGGTTGGAACTTCTTAGAATATCAGTTTCTGAGCTGTCATAATAAAAAATGAGAAAATCATGAACAAATAAAGTACTAATCTCTATTAAAGTTAGGTGCTATGAACTGTAAGATATATAACATTACTCCTCAATTATTTCTTCTCATATTAAGGAGCCTATTTATTTCTCCTCTGCCTGTTCCGACTGGGAGCCCTTCTCAATATCTCTGATTTCTTCTGTTTTTCCCAGCCTAAGACATTAATTACTAACCAACCACTCTCCTTTCAGATGCACCCAATGGAAATAAGACCCATATTAAAAGGTAGTGCTGTTTTGTTCCTACTGAGTTATAGTGGAAATTTATACAAGCTAAGATAGTGTTAATATCCCCACCCTCATTTATTAAAAGTCACCTTTCCTTATTTTCAAGTCATGGAATTAGAAGGGAAGCCATCACTAACTGCATTTTAAGGTGATATTATTTCTTTTTTCATGCATTATTTAGTGTTTTAGCTGAAAATTATGGAAATTACCACTGTCTTCCTCTCTTCCCAACAAAACCCATTGAATACAATTGCTCTTTTTCTTATCCTGTACAGTGACTGATGCCTAGTTTTTACAGTAGGTATTCCCTGAAAGGGATCTGTTCTCATAAAACTTCCATCCAAACCATAATCATTTATTATGACCTTCAGTCTTGCTCAAGATCAGCTCTGTGGTAAGAAGTAAAGCTGCCCATTTAACTTCACTGATGAGATTTTGCTATTTATCTCTTTGCATCCACTTAGGCAGAAAGTGTAATTGTGCATCATCTTTCATTTAATAGACAACACAGATTGATCAAATGAAGGTGGAATGACTCCCACTAGTAACACACTTCTATTTAGTGAGGTAAATACCATGGTTCAGATAAATTAAAGAACATGAGCAAAAGGGAGAGGGTAAGAGAGAGACAGACAGATGTGTTCCAAAGAAATCATACACACCTCAATTTAGTCTCCAGGTTTGAGATGCCTCATCAGGCAAAACAATTCTCATGTTGACATATAAATGGCGAATCTCCATGATAAAAATTTGCCCATTTTTCAATCTTCATGATGAAAAATGCTCCAAATACAAAAAAAAATTATATTTTAAAATATTTTCCTAAAATGTCCTACTAGTGCAACTATCCACTTTACTTACTTTATCTCCTCATCTCTGCAAACATAAGCCAAACTTGGACTGCACACTCTGTTGAAAGGAGAGATCCAAAAGGAGAGTGTTTCCTTCTTGGTCTAGTTAAGATGCTTTCCTCAAAACAAGACAGGATGTTAAACAATAGTTTAAATATAAATGAATATAGGGAGTGGGGCATTGGCAGTCAATTACATTTCAGCAGGCACTTACAGCATAGTTTTCAGTCAATACTTTTGGTTTTCTTTCAGTGCTAATTGATATGCCAAATTTCAGGACCAGGGATAATTCCCTTATTTCTGAGTTCCTTTCATTTGAAAGTGGTAAATACATTTACATTTTAGAAACAAATGGGCTCTGGATATTTTAACTTATTTCGGTTGCAGAACAAAAGCGAGTGTCATGAGTAAAGATGTGTGGATCCACTGTATTGGTGGATGAGCAAGACAGAGACATCTGTCACCTACCACCAAACCATCCAAGTCTATTAAGAATCATGTTTCCAAATCTCAGAGACTGAATTGTGCTGTCAGCTGATCTCCAGTGAACAGGCTCAAGATACCTAAAATAAATCCAGTCAAAGGGATAGTTATTAAAACTAACTCCTTTCCTTTCCTTTGACTTTACACATAACCACTCTACATTATTCAGGTGCTGAATATCCTTGCTGTGAATTATTCAGGCCTCCATTGGCTCATCCCCCTCTTGATGTCTGACTTTTGCCCTTTAGAAGTCATTAGAAATTTCACTGAGGTGGACAAAGAAAGGGAGTCAAGAATAAAGAGAGGAGTAATTCATGTGCTTTTCTAACTTATTGCTTATAAAAAGCACCATGGTCTTGGATTAGAACACAACATTCAAATACCCATAATGTATAAGCAATATGGTGAAATAAATTAAAAATAATAGTGTTTGCTTTCTATTGAACAGTATTCATTATACATTATGTGACAAGTATTAAAATAGGTATCCTTAATACAGTACTGAATAGTTATAACAGCAATAATAAATAAGTCATCTTCAAATTCGTACAGTTATGTTGATAAATCAAATATAAACAAATAAGTATGAATTTTAGAATTTTGATAATTTTAAGTACTAAAAGGGTGGATAGTTACACAAAACTTATATAATTCTTTCATTAATGTAATACACTATAATGATAACTATTTAGCATAATAGGTAAATAAAAGCAATGAATCAAATTTTACAGGTTATATTTATAATTATAATTTGGCAATTCCACTATTAGCATATATCAAAGACTTTCTTATTTCACATAAAACTATGTATACAAATGTTGAAGGCACCACATTCCATACACAATAAGGAAAAATAAATATATTTTTATGACTTTCTAGACCTATAACTATTAATCCAAAATGGTTTATCCTCATTATATATAGTTTTTAGTCATGAATAATGGGTGATCTGCTGGTACACTATGGAATTGTATTTAAAAATATTATGCTAATGAATAAAATGGACAAAAGTCACATTGCATGATTGAATTTTCATGTTAAGAGAGGTAAATACTAGATACTAGATGAGAGGTCTTTAGGGTAAGTAGGAAGTCAAAAGGATGAAGATACACTTCTCAAGGAATATTTTTTTGTAGTCTTGAAAATGCTCTGCAATTAGATAGTTTGTAGTTACATATTTCTTTGAACTTTCTCTGGTACACTGAATTGAGTACTTTAAAATGGCAAATTTTATATTTTAATTCTATATCAACAAAATAGAAGTGGTGATGTATGTGCTGCTACCTAACACATTCTTTCAGTGTATTTTATCTGACTTATTTCAAGGGAAATGCAAATCAAAGCAATGTTGAAAATAGTCTAAAACCAGTGATAATAGCATATATCAAAAACACTGCAAATTAACTATCAGTGTTGGTGGGGATGTGGTGGGAAAAGAGAGCTAATCAATCCTTGGTGGGATTTTGTCTGCTTCTGTCTCCTTGGAAAACTAATCATTCTTTAAAAAAAGAAAATTGACCTCTCATATGACAGACACAGTGACTCCACTTGTTTGAATCAACCCCAAATACTAAAATGTTAATTAAGGGGCTTGAGCAATAGCACAGCTGGTAGGGCATTTGCTTGAATGCAGCGGACCTGGATTCAATCCCCAGCATCCCGCATGGTCCCCGAGCACCAGAAGGAGTAATTCCTGAGCGAAGAGCCAGGAGTAACCCCTGAGCATTGCTGGGCTGGGTGTGACCCAAAAAGCAAAAAGAAAAATGTTAATTAAAATAAAACATGCACACCTATGTTCATTGAAGCATTTAGTACAATATCCAGGTTATGGGGGGCACCCAAATATTCAATGTCAAATGAATCAATAAGGAAATTGTAGTATACCTATATACAGCAAGATAAAGCATCCTAACTATACTTCTTGGTCTATTTAAGATGCTTTCCTCAAAAATAAGATAAGATGATATATATATATATATATATATATGTTTATATATATTATATATATATGATATATATTAGTGAATTTGGCATACTCTGCAGCAAGCAGTAAGAAATGATGAAAATTTCAATTTACTGATAGAACTGGAAAAGACCATGTTAGGTGAAATAAGTCAGAGGGAAGACAAATCTGTAATAGAGAAAAGAGACAATATAAGAAAATAGACATTATCAAATGATGCCAAGTGTTTGACCTGTAATTACAAAACTGAAATCACTGAAAAATAAGGAAGGAATAAGAAGGAATTAGAATGGGATAAGGAAGAATAAGGGAGGAATAAGGCAGAAGGAAGGGGGAAACAAAAAGTGACATCAAGACTTTTGTGGACTATCTTGGGCACTTGACAATAGTGAAGTTGCCATGACCTTGTACATCATTTAAAAAAATGTTAACACTATTTGAACCATGTTACTTAACTCTCAATAAAAATACATTTTAAAAATTAAACTTTTCAAAACCAATCTCTGATATATGACTCACCAGCTTAAAGAAAACAATCCACCTGTACCTTGAGGTTCAAAAAAGACCTGGAGTTAGTACATTTTTTTCTTTTTAATAAAAAGTTTTGTGTAATTAAAAAAAAACTGTGATCTACAAAGAGTACATTCTTTATGATTAGCCTTTACGTAAGTATCTAGCTATGAGTCCTAAAAACACTCATTGTTTTGCTTTCACACACCATTCACCTACTTCACTTTGAGCTTCCTTAACTTACACTTAATGTAAGAGTTTGCACTCCTTTTTAGCTAATTTGTTGCACTTGTCCAGAAAGCAAAATTACCTTCACTGCTTCACAGAGCACCCGCTCAGTGTGGACACGCTTGCCTGCTGCTGCCACAGTTCTCGTCCCGCCAGTTTCCAAGTAGGATCGTGAGCTTCTGTTTATCCACATATCCTTTCCTTTACACATTTTATTTTGTGAGATCAGGGGTCATTTACACTTTTCATCTGTTTCAGCAGTTGTCAGAGTGAGTAAGTGTTTGGTATAATTTTTGTGACTTGAATGTGAATAATATGTTAGTTTTTAAGCCAACAAAGTGAATGAAGCCATAAGTGGAAAAAGTATAAGAAAAAATATGCTGTGGTTTAAATGCTGGTTAGGAGATTGGATATACTCAAAGGAGAGATGGACCTAGGTGAATATACATATATATATACATATATATATATACACACAAAAGCTATATATATATACATACATATATGTATATATAATATGTATAAATGTATATATATATATATAAGCTTGTCAGGAAAAGAGAACTTCCTCATTGCTATATGTGAATCATTTCACGAGGAATGTCCATAAAATTTATCATCCATACCATGTCATTTATAAAAGTAAAGTAGGATTCTACTTTATTAATTTTGGGTCAATAAGTATAAAGCACAGCTTTCATATGCAAACTAATATAATATAACAAACACTATCATATTTCCTTACTAATAGGACACTCCTTTGTCCTTGTACTTGCCTATATTTAATCATCTGAAAAATGGAGTGAATTGTCAATAAATGGTAGTGCCAGTGGAATAGGTGGGAAGAAGAGAAGTCTTACAAAGTAAAAGAAAAGAATTTGAGTTGTGTGTATATGAAGAGTTGCCTTCAGCTCATTGTATGAGAAAAGTCGTGTCCCAATCCAGCCAAAGTATGAAGCATCTGAGGGCAATCTCACACACCCACATGCTTTGGTTGTATGGAGGAACCACAGGGTGATGGTCAGTGCTTTCTTGTTTCCCGCCTCCAGTATGCCTTGTCCCTCTGTAAAATGCAAATGCCACTCAGCCCACGCAGTCTCTCAAGCCTCCAAATTCGCACCATGCAGTATCTGAGGACTCCACTCCCATTAGAAACTTCCACGGAGCCTATAAAAGTGCTCACCACCAAGCCAGTGAAAGAGCCCTGCAGAAGATTCCAAGCTCCGGGAGTCCAAGGAACAGCCCCTTTTCTTACTGTGGTCTGTCACAGAAGTGAGTTGCCCTGAGCCATCCTTAATTTTTCATGGCGACATCCTCAGAATTGGTCTGTCAGGTTATTCCATATACCTATTCTAGAAAGAATACCTGTTCTTTCTAGCTACAGTGCCAGCGTCTACTATTTGTTATATCTCTCTATTCACTAGACAAATAATCTATGAGTGGTGGCTTCAGCTAACACATTGAAGCCTCAGTTGTGATGGGTAACTGTTCTGAATGAATAGGAAGCATATTTTGTAATAATAGTAATGGGAAGATATCAAGTTAATATCATAAACCTCACTAGCTAATATGTGATTCTGTGGTATACTCTAAGTGTATGTAAGTCCAGAAATACATTATTTTTAAATGAATTTTGGAATAAATCTTGATCTCTCAGATTGAAGTTCATCACATTAAACCGTGATCAAAAGAAAACAGGAAATAAAACAGACATTATGTTTGGTTTTTTCCTGAGTTTTAGATCAAAACTGGTCTAAAGTACATTAATGAGCAGTGAACTGCGTTAACACTTAACTCACCTTGTTCTCTCAACCACTCTGTCCCTCATATTCCTTCCACTCTGAAAAGCTCAGCGCAAATAATCTTTTATTCACACCCCTGTGCAATTTTCTCTCTCAAATTAATAATACATGCCAAAGTGTTTAAACTTCTTGCCCAACCACTCCTTGGAACTGACTTTCATTGTTAAATGTTTGTAATTGTGTACAATATTTCCCCAGTAGATGGAAAGGTCTATGAAACTAGAAACAGAAGCATACTCACTCCCATTTTCTCTTTTTTAATTTAATATTTTTATTATACCACCGTGATATATACAATTACAAAGATGTTCATATTTGGGTTTCAGTCATATAGTGTTCCAGCACCCATCCCTCCACCAGTGCCCATTTCCTACCATCAATGTCCCCGATACCCTCCCGCATCCCCTAACCTGCCTCTATGGCGGGTTTATTATCTCTTTCTCTTTCTCTATTTCTCTGTCTCTCTTTCTCTCTTTCTTCTCTTACACATTGTGGATCATAATACATACCTTTAGAGGTTATCATGTGTATCTTTTTGCCTGTATTTAGTGTTCAGTTTTTTTTCCTCTTTTTGGGTCACACCTGGCAATGCTCAGGGGTTTCTCCTGGCTCTGCACTCAGGAATTACTCCTGGCGGTGCTCGGGGACCATATGGAATGTCGGGGATCAAATCCAGGCGGTACAGGCCGGCCGCATGTAAGGCAAAAGCCCTACCCGCTGGGCTATCGCTCCGGCCCCCTAATTGATGCAGGAATGTCCTGTCGGGTCAGAGGCACAGAAATGAGACACCAGGAACACGATGTATATCCATTAATATTTTTAATGATCACCAGCCGGAGGGCAGCAGTTCTCATCATGGTGGCTAACTGACCGAAGCTGATTGACTGCAGCTAACTGACCAGAACTCACTGGTGTGAGCTCACTGACTTGAACTAACTCATTTGACTGACCGAACTGACTGACCACCTCCACACCGACCCCAACTCCCTTATCCCTTCTCTCAAAGGGCAATACAGCTTAAAGTTTGCATGGTTTACATTACAAAGACAGTTCACATTCATTGAATAGGACTTAGGAATAATAGAAAGGAGACAACCAGGAACCAAAAACCTGCAGGGGGTGCTATCTAGGTAAGATGAGATGAACAAAGAACGCATTACAGTTGCTAATGCAGCCTTCTGGACTAGCCCATGATGGCAAAGACGGTCAGACAGAAGAACAAGAAAAACCTGTTTTTTGCCTAACTTTAAGCATCGTCCATTAGACTCCATCTTGGGCTAGATATAGCCAACAGGGAAATGTGCAGAGAAATGACCTAGGATAGCCTTGTCTGGGTACCTGCAGCTTGATTAACAGTCTCACTAGGGATTTCTACATACTAACTCTATTGGGAGACAGTCTGCCAGAAGTCCCTGTGTATCTCTTAACAGGCAGTAACCATCAGACCTTCCTTCGCATATCCTTAGATCTACCTTCTGCCAACACTTATGTTCAGTTTTAGGTTGGTATTAGCACTTTCTTTTTTTTCTGTTCATTTCTTGTCCCCATTTTTTGATTGGGTAGGCTGTTTTCTTCTTTAAAAGTTTTACCAGTGCCTGATACATCCTGGACATTAACTCATATCAGATGGGTATGGGTGAATATTCTTTCCCATTCTGTGGACTGTCTTTGTATCTTGCTCACTGTTTTTTTTGGAGGTGCAGATGTTTTTTTTTTTTAGTTTCATGTAGTCTCATATGTTTATCTTTTCTTCTAGTTACTTTGTTAGTGGTGTTTCACCTTTGAAGATGCCTTTAGGTTTCAATGTCGTGGAGGGCTTTTCCTATACTTTCTTTAACATACTTTATGCATTCAGGTGTGATGTTGAGATCTTTAATCCAATTTGGTCTGATTTTTTGTGTGCGGTGTTAGAGAGAGGTCCCATATCATTTTTTTAAATGTTGCTACCCAATTTTCCTAGCACCACTTGTTGAAGAGGTTTTCCTTATCCATTTCATATTTTTTGCGCCTTTATCAAAGATTAAATGGCTTGAGGATGGGTGTCAGGATATTCAATTCTATTGCATAGGTCCACAGGTCTGTTTTTATTTTATACCATGCTTTTTTTTTACTACTGACTTTGTAGTAAAGTTTGAAGTTGAAAAGGTGATGCCTCCCATCTTTTCCCCAAGGATTGCTTTAGCTATCTGTGGGGGTTTATTATTCCATAAGTATTTCAGGAGTGTTTGGTCAATTTCTTTGAAGAACGTAATGGGTATCCTTATAGGGGCGCATAAATCTGTACAAAGCTCGGGGAGTATTACCATTTTGACAATATTGATTCTCCCCATCCATGAGCAGGTAATGTGTTTCCATTTTTCATGTCCTCTTTTGTTTCTTGGAGCAGTGTCTTGTAGTTTTCTTTGTACAGGTCCTTTACACACTTGGTTAAGCTGATTTTAGGTATTTGATTTTCTGGAACAATTGTGAATGGAATCATTTTCTTAATATCTCTTTCTTCTTTTTTTTATCTGTATATAGGAAAGCCACTGACTTTTTGGGTGTTAAGATATTAGCACTTTCGACAATTATTAGCACTCTGTTGCCTACTCTGTCTTACATAACCTCCTGACTTCCACACTTTGTGTAATTTTTACCTTTGGAAAGACCTCCTGATCCATGTTTCACCTGCCTATCCTTGGATATTGGTATCATAATATGTGTATATATAAATATACATTTAGAGGTTACCATGTGTTCATGTGTATCGTTTTGCCTGTATTCAATGCTCAGTTCTAGGCTGGTCTTATTTGCACAATGTTCCATTCTCTGTCTTACCTAACCTCTGACTCCCACATGTTTGTGGTAGATTCCACCTTTGAGAAGACCTCCAGATCCATGTTTTGCCTGACATTGGATATAGGTTTCATACTATATATGCAGCATGAAACCAATACTGATGTATTGGTACAGTATGAAACCAATATAGGGGGCTGGAGCAATAGCCTAGCAGGTATGGCGTTTGCTTTGCACGTAGCCGGTCCATGCCGGCCCGGGTTCAATCCCTGGCATCCCATATGGTCCCCGAGCATGGCCAGGAATAATTCCTGAGTGCAGAGCCAGGAGTAACCCCTGAGAATAGCCGGGTATGACCCAAAAAGCCCAAAAAATAAAAAGAAGAAAGAAAGAAACCATTACAGAAGTGGATGGGAGATCCAGAACCATCCACTTCAGACCCACAGCTGTGGTGCTCAAGCTGGCCCCATGTGGAAGCAACCCATGGAGCTGAACTCCTGGTAAGGGGCTCGGCCAGCCCGTGGCAGAGTCCAACATTGCTCCAAGGGTTTGCTCTCATGGGTGGGGAGAGACCACGCTGGCTGAACTCGGAGTGAAGGTTTGGGTCCTACACTTTCCCTCCACCTCCATGCCAGTTGCCCAAGAAGAGAGAGACCCACCCACACCTGATGACCCACAGCTCCCTTGAGAATGCTGATTTTAGGATAAGGTCCTTTCCAAGATCTTAAACATTTATACATTGTATATAGTTCTAGACAGGTTCTAACTGATACCAGTAAGCCTAGCAAGAAGCCAGAACAAAGCACATATCATGCAGTCATGCAGTCGTCATTCTGCGGACTCTTTTTTTTTTTTTTTGTCACGCCTAGCAATGCTCCGGTGCAACTCCTGGCTCTGCACTCAGGAATTATTCCTGGCGGTGCTCGGGGGGACCATATGGGATGCCCGGAATCGAACCCAGGCTGGCACATGCCGGCTGCTTGCAAGGCAAACGCCCTACCTGCTGGGCTATCGCCCCGCCCCTTCTATGGACTCTTGCATGCTGCTTCACATGATCAGATCGAGGGAACTCTTTGTGGCACTGGAAACAGCGGTAGGGACGTTCTCTGGTGTGCTTTCTCTTGTGTCTTCTGAGTTTTTTTAAAAAGGGGTCTGGAGGGTAGTTCAGCGGGTAGGGCTTTTTGCCTTGCACGCGCGGCCGGTGCTGGCCGGGTTCGATCCCCAGCATCCCATATGGTCCCCTGAGCACCGCCAAGAGTAATTCCTGAGTGCAGAGCTAGGAGTAACCCCTGAGCATTGCCAGGTGTGACCCAAAAAACAAACAAACAAAAAATAAATAAATAAATGCAGTCATTTTATATCTGTCTTTTTTCCTTCTGGCTAATTTCACTCAACATGATCCTCTCCATGTCCATCCACTTATAGGCAAATTTCATAACTTCATTTTTCCTAACAGCTGCCTAGTATTCCATTGTCTGGATGCATCACTGTTTCTTTATCCAGTCATCAGTTCCCGGGCACTCTCGTTGTTTCCAGATTCTGGGTACTGCAAATAATGCTGCTATGCAGATGGTGTTTCTGCTGTGTGTTTTTGGCTTCCCAGAGTATATTCACAAGAGTGGTATGGCTGGGTCAAATGGGAGCTCGATGTCTAGTCTTTCGATGAATGTCCATATTGTTTTCCAAAAAGGCTGCACCAGTCGATGTCCCACCAATAATGAATGAGTGTCCCCTTCTACCTGCATCCATGCCAGCACTTTTTGGTCTTGTTCTTTTGGATATGCGCCATCCTCTGAGGTGTGAGAGTGATATCTCATTATTGTTTTGATTTGCATCTCTGATGATTAGTGATGATGAGCATTTTTTCATATGCCTTTTGGCCATTCGAATTTCTTCCTTTCAAAGTTTCTTTTCATTTCTTCTCCCCATTTTTTTGATGGGGTTGGCTGATTTCTTCTTTTAAAGTTTTATCAGTGCCTGTTATATCCTGGATGTCAACCTCTTATCATATTGATATTGGGTAAATATTCTTTCAATATTGTGGTCTGTCTTTGTATCCCGGTTGCTGTTTCTTTTGAGGTGAAGAAGCTTTTAGTTTCATGTAGTCCCAAATGTTTATCTTTGCTTCCAGTGTGTGTTAGTGGTGTTTCAACTTTGAAGGTGTGTTTTGCTTCAATGTCGTGAGAGGGTTTTTCCTATATTTTCTTCAATGTAAAATTGAAAATTCATAAAATTTTATGAATTCAGGTCTGATATTGAGTTCTTCCAGTCCATTTTGATATTTTGTGCATGGTGTTAGACAGAGGTCCAAATTCATTTTTTACAGGTAGCTGCCCAGTTTTCTCAGCACCACTTATTGAAGAGGCTTTCCTTGCTCCAATTTGGACTCTTTGTATCTTTATTGAAGATTAAATGATCATGTGTTTGAAGATGGGTGTCAGGATACTCAATTTTATTCCATAGGTCCACAGGTCTGTATTTATTCTAATACAACGCTGTTTTAATTATGACTGCTTTGTAGTACAGTTTGAAGTTGGGAAAGGTGATGCCTCCCATCTTCTTTTCCCAAGGATTGCTTTAGATATCCATACACCCCCATTTTCTCTTAAATGTCAGTTTCCCAAATTTTTTCAAAAGCCTTCATCATCTTGCAGTTTATAAAATAGAGTATGAAGCTCATTTTTATAATGTAGAAAACTAATCTTTTCCATGCAAATGTATATGTCAGAAAATTTAACATATATTATTTAATCTCCCAGTAGAAGTTTCTATTCTACATTTATATTTGGTAAATATAAATTATTTGTTTGGCATTTAAGTTGACTCAAGTTCACAGTTAATCTCTTTTTTATTTAAATTCGGTTCTCCTATTTGCTTTCGTTAATATTTTCCTACCAGGTCTTGGTTAAGAAGGAATAGTATGATCTCACACTATTGTTGGAAAAGTTCTTTAAAATGCCATATATCCCTCTTACTGTTTGATAAGAATGATTTTCTAGGATTTTTGGCAGATAATAAAGTTTTTATGTAGGATCCATTACTGTGTTTCTAGTGACTCATCTGCTGCAATTTTTTTTTATTCCTCATAGAGAAAGGAAAGGGTAAAGTTCTCAAAATGTTACAGGTTTGTACATGTCAAGTTCATCAGGATCAACTAAACTGAAATCAGAAGCAAGAAAATGAATCATACAAGGCAGGAGATTGTTGGATACAAATTGTTGTTTATTTGTTGCTAACAGAGCTTGCCTCCACAAGGGAAAGAAAAATGAGTCTATAATTCTCCTAGTTTTACACACACACACACACACACACACACACACACACACAATCCAAAAAGTGGAATTTCTTTCAGGAAGGCAGACTTTCCCTAGAGCAGTAAAAGCTCAGAATGCGGTCACCTAGGTATTCTCTTCTCCCAACCAGAAATTCTATGCAAGTTTCAGATCACAAATATTGACTTTTATACCATTGAAATCTATTTTGCCCAGCAGAAATGTTTGATGTAGTAGATACTAATATTTTTCACAAAAACAAGATAGAGTCATAGATTCAAAGAAGTATGTAAGATTCCATTTTCCTATATAGGACACAGATGAGCTGAGGAGGAAACAGGAAAATGGAAAGCCAGCAATTTTGTTATCTGATGGTGTGAAATCCATTTTCTATTCTAGGATGGAGGGGTCCTCTGTCACTCTCACTTGGTGTTTCTGCCAAGACATCAATCTGGAAGGGATCATTAATTTATTTGGCCAGATGTGCCACAATGTCATTCCAAAAGACATTGCCTGTTTGCTGAACTGGTATATATCATCACAGAAATTATACTGTTAATAGAATATAAAGAATTAGCAGTGTACTAGTTGTATTTCAATCATTTTGACCCATAAAAAATGTAGGTATTAAAGCATGCAAAACACCCTGGATGCCATATAGACTGAAAGTATCGTTTATGGAAGTAGAAACTATTGTATTTTAGGTAAAGCACTTCACTTGAACTTCTAAGTTTAACTGTGGAAAACCTAAGAATTTATTCTAGACCACAGAACAACCCCATCAGTCTTCTGTGTTATTTGACTATAATCCCAATTTCATCTAGTTCATTTTTCATATAAGAATTTGGTATTAGGGCCAGAGCGATAGTGCAGTGTGTAGAGCATTTTACTTTCATGCAGGTGACCTGGGCTCAATCCCTGGCATTCCATATGGTCCCCCAAGCACCACCAGGAATAATTCAAAGTGCAGAGGAAGGCATAGTCCATGAGCATTGCTGGGTATGATACAAAAAGCAAAATAATAATAATAATAGTAATGATAATAATGATGATGATGATGATAATTTAGTATTCAACACCCATTAAGTGACAATCACTATGTAGACACTGGGTAAACAATGATAAAAAGACAAACAGGATTCCTGTCCTGCCTTGAGTCAGCTTACCCATTTAGTGGTCAGTGTCAGGCTGAAATGGAGCATTTTTGCCAAAGATTCCAAAGGGAAACACTGGATAGATTATCTGGGTGGTAGAGCATCTTGGGCCATGGTGGGAATAAGGGCTGTGTCGTTCATCAGTATATTCTTTTTTGGTTTAATTTTGTTTTAGAATCATACCTGGTAATGCACAGAGTTAGCCTTGGCTCTGTGCTCAGGGATTACTCCTGGCAGACTCAGGAGACCATCTGGGGTGCCAAGGATGGGACTCTAATAGGTTTTATGCAAGGCATATGGCCTACCTTCTGTACTATCTCTAGGGCTGGTTGTTGGTATAGTCTCTCTATAGTTTTTAATTTTTACATTTTGAATTTATTTTTTTTCAAATAAATAACTGTGGACATTATTTTATTTATTTCAAATAAATAACAAAAGATCCAACTGTTACACAATTCTAGAGATGAAATTGATTGGGTAGCAAAACTCCAATATTAAAATTGACAAGTTTAAGAAATCAATTACATCTTGCTTAAAATTGTTATATCTCACATCGGTTGCTAAGTCCTTGTCTAAAGATCTACTAAACCGTTGGTTGCTAACTAATTCTTCTTTGTTATTGGTTTTTTGTTGTTGTTAAGTTTAGTTGTCTTCTACATTGCTTTCCGTCTAATTTAGTGGGCTTTTATTAGAATTTTTTGCTTTTTGGGTCACCCCTGGCAATGCTCAGGGTTACTCCTAGCTCTGCACTCAGGGATTACTCCTGGATGTGCTTTGGGAACATATGGGATGCTGGGGATTGAACCCAGTCTGGCCGCAAATTATGTAAACACCCTACTTGTATACTATCTCTCAGGGCCCAAAATTTTCATACCAAGTAATATAGAGGTGCCTTGTGGTCATATTTGCTGCTACATGGTCCATGTGCTTCAGAATCAATGGTCTGGGTCAAGGAGTTGACTTGGCTGTGACTATTCAAGGTTGGCATAGCTTCTAGGGATTCTGGAGGTACAGGGGTTAGGATAAGCTTCCAGACCCAACTCCAAAAGACCCCAGGGTTCTCCGCCTGAACACTGGTTTACCTGACAATCTTTTAAAATATTTCCTAATTTCATTTTTTTTCAATTTCTTTTTTTGTTGGGGGAGTGGATGGATTGACTGGAGTCAGTGTCAGGTAAGGCAGTTAGCTTACTCCTTGTTTATCTCTCTGGTACCTATATAAAATTTTGATATAGATTCTTATGAAACAATGTTTTTAAATATTTATTTAAGGTTCCCATGACCTGATGGAATGGTTTGAGGCTCTTTATGTTCCTGGAGCAAGCAGATGCCCTTGGGCTCTACTAGCATGAGACAGGTCATATGGAGATGTTACTGGTGCACACTCGAGTCAATCGATGAACGGGAAGACAGTGATACAGTGATGTAAGGTAGGAGTTTTTGTTTTTCTGAAATTGCATCCACTTATGAAGTAAATCACTATAATTAATACTTGTGTATTTTTGTGTTTTCTTCTAATGTGGTAGTATTATAATTCATTGATACATAAATACATACATAAACCATTAGATACATAAACCATTTTGGTATAGAAATTGAGATACATATTGTATCTCAGTAAAGTTTTTTGAGAAAAATTTTGTTAACCTAATATTTTGTTTCTTAATTCACTCTTCCCTAATCATTTGGATCATGACGTTTTTTAAGATCCAAAAAAAAAAAACCTCTTTTTTGACATTTTTAAAGACAAAGACCTCTAAAATTAGACATAGTAATAAAATTCACCCAAAAGTAAAGTGTGTTCCCCACATTTTCTTTGCTAGAAGAAAGATCTCTTGTTCTCCCTTTTAAAAACTTGATAATCTTCCCCAAATACATTTTTTTTTTAATTTTTATCACTCTGAGACTATGAAAAAGAGAAGCTTAAAAAATAATGCCCGGCTTGTCAGAAACCCAGCCTACAAGGACCCACCCTGCAGAAACCCGCCCATCAGAGGAGAGGTATTTCAGGCCCAGGAATGCTTGAGCCTAAGACACAGATACACCCGGCAGAGCAAAAAACCAGCTTTCCCGTTGTGCGAGCCACACAGTGGCCGTTGATTTACCTCCAAATTAACATGAATGTTCTACCCACCCTCTGAGAGAGCCCCACAAAATAATAAGAATATAGCGCCCACGGCAGAGCCTGGCAAGCTGTCCGATGCGTGTTTGATATGTCAAAACCAGTAACAAAAATGTTTTTCACATTATAAATTCACAAATCTGGTTTCCTTTTTGAGTTTTCTTTTTCATTGAGTAATTTTCCTTATCAATTCCTACTTCGTTATCAAATACACTTATTTTTATACTAAAATTTCTAGAGAAAAACTGCCCAGTCAGAGAGGTGAGAGATGCTTTTTTGTATTGGTAATATTTTTTTGTATTGGTAAGTTTTTTTCTTATTTCTTCTCATTTAAAAAAGTACTTTCTGATCAGAATTATGCAAAATGCTTCATAATTGATTCCAAGCTCCTGATTATAAACAAAATTTGTTAAAAAATTCTTCAGATTTTTTTGAGGACTGTACAACTCTCATGTTAAATGTTCCAAATTTATCTGTTAGTAAGTTTTTCCATTGTTTTTACAGATTGAGAATATTTCTTCCACCCAATATCATCTGTCACAATCTTAGAGTTACTTCATCTCACAATCTTAGAGTTACTTCATTATGCTGCTTCCAACCCTTTCAAAATTTCTCTAACAATGCTCTCTCGAAAACAATTGCTCTTCCTTAAGGTAGTGCCAAGCATGTGGACATTTGAATGCATTTATTCCTGATTAAAAATTCTCAATTTTCCCTGTATTCTCAAGGATGTGCTTCTAAGATATGTAATTACTAAGTACTTGAGGAAGCGCTTTTGGAGGTGGAGACATCTTAAAGGACTAAAGTTGATGCCTGTTTTGAAAAAGACCTTTAAAAGCAGACATAGTAATAAAATTCACCCAAAAGTAAAGTGTGTTACCCACATTTTCTGCTAGAAGAAAGATCTCTTGTTCTCCCTTTTAAAAACCTGATAATCTTCCCCAAATACATTTTTTAAATTTTTATCACTCTGAGACTATGAAAAAGAGAAGCTTAAAAATAATGAACAAAGCAATGCATGAATGGATGAGAAAGAGAAAGAAAAACTTGGCTTTTAATTCACTACAGAAAATTAAAAGTCAGGTCAGTAGTTCTCTGCTTATCACCACAATTTCATAGCACCAATAAGTTTGATTTAACCAAGCAACTCATGCAGGAATCAGTAGATAGATAAACTATAAACACAAATATTAGCAATCACTAGAAATCAAAACTATATTTTACAGGCAATTATTTGGCTCCAAGCAAGTATAATTTATTTGAAAATCTTCCTATCAGCATCCATTAACCTTCTTTCAAGTGTTTTTATAAGCTTACAAAAGATATCAATGCTAAATATGACAACTAATGCAACTTAGCTTCTTTTGGAAATCTCGTAAGATGGGTCTCTAAACAATGAGTGTACAGTAGAAACAATGCCAAAAGATTTAAACAGCCATCTGGAGTCATTATTCATGTTCTCTAAAAATAGGCTGCTTGAGAACGTTCAAAGTTCCTTCCAGATATAATTCAGTGATCCTCTAGCAGCACGCAAGCTGGCTGAGGGAGAGTAAAGATGCTTTCAGTGGGCAGATATAGTTTACTCCAGCTGACATGAGAATGAAAAGCACCCAAACCTTAGATCTTGAAGTCATTCTTTACATCCTCACAGGCCATTAACTAAGTTTTTCATTGGTTGCCTCTTGCTCCCTTTTTATCACTACTGCTGATGTATGTCATGATTTTTTCCCTCCCTCCAGAGCAGGTAGATGCCTAATTTGTTTCTGATCTCTATCAATTGCCTCTTCAATCAACTCTCCACTCTGAGCATATTTACCTTTTAGTTTATTATTCACACACAACTGATGCTGAGATTGTATCAATAATGCCTCTGCTTATATCAGCAATGGTTTTCACACTGGTGAGGATGCAAATATAGCGAAGTGATATGGTCTGCTTCTGATTGCAAGGGAAAAATTCTAAAGCAGAGCACAAAGCTGGCAGAATTGTTTGCTCATTCCTAACTTGCTCCTTTGTTTGTTTCCCTTCAGGAACTCTATAGCTAACAGCAACAAAAGTAGAAAGACTGACTCTTCCATGGACCAGTTCCAATTCAACTCTCTAACATTGCATTAATACATAATTTTCATGCATTTTGCTATTTATTCTTTACTTCACATTCTATTCTATTTTATTTAGACAAATGAAGAAACTAAAATCTGCAACAGAAATGTAAGAATAAGTTTATTTTCTTTAAGGTTTATTTTAACTAGTTGATGATTCTAATTTTTTTTCTTTTTACTATAGCAGTCTTGACGTTGTTCTGAATCTTGAATATAGATAAATGCTATGAATATAGATGTGATCCACTCTTAACTTTCTTCTTCAGTATGCTCACCCCTATTTTGAAAGATGTCTTCTTAAGAGTTTAAATATACTGGAACCTGAGAGATAGACCAGTTGGTAGGGTTTTTGCATTGCATGTGGCCAACCCAGGTTCGATCCCTGTCATCCTAGGAGGAACCCCTGAGCATTACTGGGTGCAACCCAAAACACAAGAAAAACAAAGCTTAAGTATACTCAAGTCCAGGGTGAATGTGAAAGGCATATATCTCTTTAATGATGACATCATTCATTATCTACAGATCTACAGCTTATGGATTCAACTAGATAAGTGAAGGTGATATAGGTGAGAGCCTTGAGCATAATCCTTTCTTCTAGGTAACTGTGTCATTAAAAAAATTCATATTTTTAATGGTAAATCAGTTTATTCAAAAGGATCATCACAATAATTCTAAATTTACAAAACTACCATGGGGTTTGGGAGGACAGATTAGGTAATTATGAAAACAATAAGGAAAATGGAATATGTACAGATAAGAAAGGGAGTTTTGGTGGAAGGAATTCTTTAATTGGAATTTTTTTTAAATTACAAAGAATTACATTATAAGTAAGAGGGGACTTTGACAAAAATGGCCAAACTGAATTCTTGTTGACGTTAGACCAAGTTCTCAACCTCATGGCAATGATGTAAGGAATGGAATTCCATATGAGAATGATCTGATAATGAAGAACAGTGATTCAAGAAGCAGAATTATAGGGTTTCTGCTGAAACTATGGCTCACAGTTATACCTAAGGGTCGGAAGTCAAGGCTTAGCAGAAACAGAGCTCGGATGAATGTGTGTTTGAATAGCAGCAGTCTCTAGGGAGATTGGGTTACCTGGTTTTTCAAAACTGAGTGTCACCCAGTCTCAGCTTTATCTGCTCATCTTCCCTGAGATCTCTCAAACCACACATCCCCTTCTTAGAAATAAATCGAGAGTAAACCTTTAAATCATCTCTGCTTTTTCATTTTCTCTATCTCCTAGAAAGTTTTCCCCAACTTGTGTATCATCTTCTGATATTGACAAATGAACAAAGCAACATCAGACTCACCATTAGAATGAAAAGTCAAAGTTTAATAAACTATATTTGGAAAATGTGCATGGTCATAAATTCAACAAAGTGAGGTGAATAAGAATTACCTATTCTAAGAGATCTGGTACACCAAAGAGATGGGGGATATTTTAGGTAACAAGGAGGAATTGACTATATTTTGCTCCGAGGGTAAAGAAGATAAATTCCTTAGATAGACTAGATTTCACTAATAAACTTAACATGGCTGCTAACTTCTTCAAATTAAATTAATTTAATTTAATTCAAATTAATTTAATTCATATTAATTTAGTTTAAATTAAATTCTTCTAGGTCATAAAATGAGAAGTAAATGTTGCCTCCATTGTTAAGAAAAGAGGTGGGAGAGATAGTAGAGTGGGTAATGTATCTGTATTGTAACTGATACACTTCAATCCCTGGAATCACATATGGTTCCCTGAACCTTAGAAGGAATGGTCCAGGAGCACCAAAATAGGAGTCAGTCCTATGAGAGAGAGATAACGACTTTCAAAGTTCACTGATAGTTAATGAGATGGTGAAGAATGTGGATATTGGGTCTGACCAGAAGCTAGTAACATCCTTAGCAGCAGAAGTGAGAGGAGAGGTGAGTGGGGACCAATTGGTATACTCTGGGGGTGTTAATTTAATATACAACCATCATTTTGTTTTTCCTACTTCAGCTATATTCCCTGAATCTTCCTCCATGTTCCTGGCTTTGATTTCTGGGAAGGGACCTCTCTATCCTCTTTTGAAGCCCCTGTGGTCTTTGCTTAGTTCAGCTGCCAAGTCCTATGAAGCTGTCTTTCTGCTCTCAGTCTTCTAAAGGAGTCTCATCTCACACCTATATAAAATCCAGTTGTTTCACAGTAGCTCCCTGGTTCTTTCTCAGCTGAACTTTTACAGCCTCCTTTTGCTGCTCACATCATGTCCGTTTCTTAGGCCTTTCCAAATCTTTCTTCTGACAGAACCATATTTTCTTTTTTCCTACTGAAAGCATGGGCGCTGGTCCTCTCCCCCACCTTCTCAGGAAGCACTTTCTTGTTGCTCCCATTTTCTCCTCTCTTGTTAATTCTGCTTTCCTTTCTTTTTTGTGATGCTGGAGAGTGAACTCAGGACCTCACTTGTATGAGGTGAAATCTACCACGAAGTCATGGCTCAGCGAACATCTCTTTTTGCTGTTATCTTTATTTTTTTTGTTATTTATTCACTTGTACCCAAAGACCTTAAATATCATGCTAAAAAAGGTAGAAATCTTGCTCAGCATTTGGTCCTGAGTAACTGAAGAGCCCTCTAAGAATGGGCCTAAAGAATAAGTGAAACGATCATAAATTTGCAAGAACAATTGCTTTTGAGAATGCAATATGGTGACAGAATTCTATTGCATCCAGTTTGCAATCATATGAGTGCCAGAGATTCCCCTTTTGAAGCGATTGTAGATTCATCAGCTCCCTGAGAGTACTTTCATCAGCTGTGAAAGTAAGTTTTATCAATAATCAGCTGTTCATAAACGTCTGAACAGAGCCATGGACCACTTCATGTTTAGCATTGAACCTCATAAGATTTGCAGTTCCAGGCATGTCTTTTTACCTGCTGTGGCATCTAGCTCTTGGGTTCTGCTGTTGCTGCAGGTGAGGCCCTGTTCAGTTACTTGTTACTCCAATATGCCTCCACTGCTTCTATTTTTCTCTCTCACTCTCTTCTTCCCTTGACCTGAGCTACACTTCTCATTATCTACCTCCCACTTGGATGAAATCTCCCTTCAACCTTAGTTCTTATTCTGGACTTGCATTTGCTGGCCTCCCCAGGGACCTTGCAGGAGCCAGTGCTTAAAGACCAGTTATTCGGGCTCTCACCCATTTGGCAGTCAATAAACAGAGAAGTGAGCACCTTTTGAAGGGCACTGCACCCCTGAAACTGCTGCACCTGGGCTGTAGAAACTAAGCAGGAGCATTAAATAAGGAAGAATGTAGCAAGCACTAATATTGGGGAGGAAATGTATTTTATGTCAAGAATGGGTCTGTCACTTTATCTCAAATAGTGGTGGCATACAATTCACAGATCAAAGTAACAATCATCTCCATGTAAATGGCATATTTTTACAAATATGTAAGAGTGTGATACTATTCTGCTCAAAGCCAAAATATTTTGGTGACTTTTCTTCATGCACAGCTGCTAGCTTAGACCCCCTGGAACCCCAACCTTAGCAGAACCTCGCACTCACCTCTCACTTTCTCTAATCCCCACTATCTAGCAATGGGAACTTCTTTCTGTTACAAGGGAGAAAAATATATTTAGCTCTCAGGTTCTCAGCTGAGGTTATTCTAACCTTTCTCACAGTAATAAAAGGCAGCTTAGTAAGAGCAATATAAATTTAATAACTGCCTAGTGTTTCCTGGAGAACACCCCAAAAAATCTGAGTGTCTCAGGAAAATAACCTAAACCATCACCTTAAATTCCAGTTTCATCTGTTTTTCAAAAGAAAAACTGAGGAGAGGACCCAGTTATGGGAGGGTCCTAAGAAAAAGCGTAGTAGCATAATGAATACATGTGGTTTTTATGAAGATTTAAATGTTTTCCTTTTTGATAAGAGTTTCTAGAGATTTAGAATCTTCATCTTCCTGTTACAGGGGAAAATATATTTAGAAATAATTAGTTCGTTAATTATGTAAATAGCTCTACACAAAGGGATTTCCAAATCTCAGGAAGATGGTGCTGACCTTAATCTCACGTACCATGGTGTTACATTGGGAAGACACTGATCTAGTGAGCTTGGGGAAAAGCTTCTCTAACCATCATCTGCGGATTCTGTTTCTGCACAATGTTTGCTTCTTTTTCATTCTTCTTTATATTTCCATGCCCTTATTGGACATGGGAATATCCTGGTGGACAGTTCCAAAATGATATTGACCACATCATCTTCAATCGACGGTTTTGTCTGACCAATGTTGCTGTCGTCCCCAAATTCCAAACAAGATCGGACCAACGTCTCCTTCATGCAAAAATTCTACTTCCCCGCAACGGGAGAAAAGGCTGCAAAGTTTAAGAAGAGAACTCCCAGAACGACCACCAACTGGGAACTCTTTGGCACCATTGCAGCAACATGGGAAGATACCACCATTGACAACATCTATGAAGAATATAACCTACTGGTTCAGCACCTCCATGATTGTGCGAAGAATGCCGAGAGAGAGAAAGACACAAAAGGACACCTGTCTTCGGAAACTCTGGAGCTCATTCGCGAACGTGGCAAGGCGCGAGCCTCAGGAGACCAAATGCTAACGTCCAAGCTTGCTAAAGGGTGCAGAGAAGCGATAAAAAGAAGACCTCAAAGACAGAAGAGCAGAAATACTGGAAGATGCAGCAGAAGTCAGGAAAAGTACTCGCACGGCCCACCTGTCCTTCACCAACTATAAGAACAAGATGACTGCCCTCCGATGCCCTGATGGATATATCACATCTTCCAAAAAGGAAATGGAGAAGATTATCCATGACTTCTACTCAGATCTCTTTGATAGCCATGTCCACCTACCCACACACCAAATTTCACAGGATGGATATGTCATTCCCAAAGTTCTCCCTTCTGAAATCCGACATGCCATTTGGTTGGTAAAGAAGGGAATAGCACCAGGCCCAGACAAAGTCAGACCGGAATACCTGAGGAATCTGCCTTCAGTATTCATCAGTACACTGGCCCAGCTCTTCATATGCCACCTGTCCGGAATGCAAGGTGCCCTTCCAATGGAAACCAGCAGGACACTTCTACTGTTCAAGAAGGGAGGCATTCACGACATCAGCAACTATGGTCCCATCTGCCTGTTGTCCGTCATCTATAAGCTGTTTATATGAATCATCCTGAACAGGATTGGCAGAACACTGAGAGTGAATGACAACCATGTGAGCAAGCTGGATTACAGAAAGAATTCAGCACAATCGACCATATCCACATGGTAACCAAGCTCATTGAGGTTTGTAGGGAGTACAAGATGCTGTTCTGTCTCACGTTCATTGATTTACAGAAAGCCTTTGATTCTGTGGAGACTGAAGCAGTCATCAAAGCCCTAGCCAAACACGGTGTTCAAACCCAATACATCAAGATCCTTCATGAGCTGTATTACGGATTCAAAACCAGGATCTCACCATTCTACAAAGAAGTGATCATTGATGTCAAAAGAGGGGTTCAACAGGGTGATACCATTTCACCAAAACTCTTCAGCGCCACCTTCAATAACATCATGCGACAATTAGAATGGGAAGGAATGGGAGTGAAGATAGATGGTCAGCAACTACACCACCCTCCGCTACGCTGGTGACATCATTCTAATAACACTAAACATTAGCCAAGCGGCACAAATGCTGGCTGACTTCGACCGAGAATGTGGAAAGATAGGTCTACAGCTGAATCTAAAGAAAACTATGTTTATGAAAAATGAACTAGTTCCTGAGGCTCCATTCACTCTCAGTGGAACAAACATCTCTGAATGCAGCAATTATGTGTACCTAGTTCAAGAAGTCAACATGATGAACGACCTAAAACCTGAGCTGTGCAGGAGGAAGAGAGCAGCATGGAATGCCTTCAAAGGCATCAAAGAAATAGGTAAAAAGGACAAAAGGGGAACTTCGGCTCCAGGCACATCTCTTTGACTCCACCATTCTCCCTGCATTAACATATGCCTCAGAGATCTGGGCCCTACGAAAGTAGGATGAGAATGCTATTCGGGTCTCCCAGAGAGGAATCGAAAGAGCTATGCTTGGAATATCACGCCTCAGTCAAGTGAGAGAAGGAATCTGGAGTTCTGACCTTCATCGCTATTCCAGAATCAGGGACCCTGTCTCCTTTGCCAAGGCATCGAAAATCAGATGGCTGGACATGTAATGCAATTTGGAGATAACCACTGGACTAGAGCCCTTACCAACTGGATCCCATGGGATGTCAAAAGATCACATGTCGCCCACCTACAAGATGGTCAGACTTCCTTGTCAAGACCCTGAAGGAATGGTTTGAGGCTCTTCATATTCCTGAATCAACCAGATGCCATTAGGCTATAATGGCATGTGATAGGGTCCAATGGAAATGTTACTGGTACCCGCTCGAGCAAATCGATAAATAACGGGATTCAAGTGATCAAGTGACTTTAATTGTGAAGGTACAGTGCTGTGAGCACCCAGGTACACTTCCACCCACTGTTGAAGGCAGAGAGATGGCACAATGAACTACTGGCTTTACACTCAGATTACCCATGTGTTTTATGTGTTTTCCTATTGGGGGTGGGGGGTCATCTTTTCAGAGGAGATATTTGCACAGGTAAGTTTACTTTCAGAGAGGAACACTTAAGGAGCTTCCTAAACTATCTCAGTAAAGGATATAAACCTAAACTCAGCCTACCTTTGCCTTTCTCGCCTACCTCCCTAACTCACCTTTCCCTCTCCCCTCAACCTTTGTCCCAGGTATAATGCTGAGTTCTGAAACCTTGTGAGTGTTCCTTAATCTTGCTTAATCTCTTGTGGCTTTATAGGTGATCTGGTGGATCACCAGGTGACCTATGTGAGACAGAGAGGGAGAGAGCCAACAGCCTCAAGAAAAGATCTGCTGCTTACTCCTCACCCACCTCTGCCACCCAGGGATCAGCTGGGCAGACGAGGACTGATAAAGTCTGTGATGAGCCCACCACAATGGGGACATCAAGTCCTACCAGTCCTACTAGGTAGCCATCAGGCCACACCTGGTATCCATTTGTTCTTTGAGACACCTGAGTTAATCCCCATCACCCAACTTCTCAGGGAGACATGGATTCAGACTGGAGCAAATATTGTTCTTTCTAGGAAAATAAAGTCAATCCTAGAGCAGTGAAGAAAAAATAAAAAAATTTTATTTGAAGGTATTGAAAAAAGGAAGAAGAGCAGGAGAAAGATAGTAATGCACTCGAGAGAGAACATGGGCTTTCCAAAGGCAGAGAGAGCCCCAGTATACACCAGAATTAGCTCTTAAGGTGTAAACATACACATCTCAAGAAAGGAGATGTGGGTGACACATGTGCATGTATACTGTAATGCCTGAAATCAAAAACATGGGCCCAGGTAGTATACGAGCTCAGGCAACATTTGTGTGTGCTTCCTTTGTTCAGATTGGCTTTTCATAGATTTTCTCCCATGCTATACATCTGGGACTTTCTACCTAGGTCAGAGTCCTTTGCTGGGGTATTTTCCAAGGGGGTAGATTAGGGAGCAGTTGATGGTCCCTCTTTAGGGTCCAACCTCCTCAGGATCTGTGCTGGCTCCAGGTAATGTCATATCAGGCCTTAGTTCCAGTGTCCACAAGGTGGGCCCTGACAATCTTAGGGGCTACTTGATTTATTGTGTGCCAGGAATTTCATTGCCATGACCCTTTGCTATCTACCTGCCTACCTCATACTGTTGTTAATAAGCTCTCTTTTTTTCTTTTCTTAACTCTGTGTGATGCATCTATATTTTTTTAGCTTATAAAGAACCCTGAGTAGCATGGCTTGATTTCATTTGTGCCCCAATTGCATAAATTAATCCATATGGGGCTTGCTGTCATTTCTGCTTGGGCAGATGTTACTATGTGAAGTCCCCAGGTAGCCAACGCGATACCTACATTTTCTATCTCCCGTTCATTTGAATGCCAATAATTTTACTGAACTTTAGTTTTTGTGTCCATACACTAAAATTAGGACAAATATACAAAATGACATGGGGCAGAGCTGTTCCTTGCTCTCCCTGTGCACAGCCATTCATGAGGCAGTCGGGAGGCATGGCGGGTTCTAGCCCCTGGCCCACCACCTCGGCAGAGCCTCACAACCAGCCAGACCACCCCTCCTCACTCCATGGGCACAGCCATTTTCCCCTTTTGGACTTCCCTCTCATCAGAACTCCACCCAGCAGACCAGCCCATCACAGCCCGGCTCAGCCGCGGCCGTTTGTGGCGTCAGCGGTTCATCAATAAATGCTTTATTTGGAGGTGTTTAAAAGAGTTTACCTCCCGCTCGGCAAGCCTGGCAAGCTTCTGTGTTGTATTTGATATGCCAAATTCCAGTAACAATTATATTAGGTCATTTCCATGACCTAATATAATGGTTTGAGGCTCTTTATGTTCCTATAGCAAGCCGATGCCCCTGGCTCTACTGGCATGAGACAGGACATATGGAGATATTACTGGTGCCCGCTCTAGCAAATAGATGATCAACGGGAAGATAGTGATAGTGATACAAAATGATCATAATCACTCTGAAATTCAGACAGCCTGGAATTAAATTATGATATTCTTACATTAGCTCTAACCTTATCCACACTAGAGAAATATTCTACACTACTATCTCAACTTGGGAACATCCAATGTCAATTAAAACCAGTATCTTAATTGCAAAGGAACTGTGACTTTACTTCCTATAAATTCTATACACCATGCTCAATATATTTATTTGCTTGCTAATATATTTATGTTCTTTCTTTCTCCTACTTATAATTATTGCAGATAACTTTTGTGAAATGGAAAGGGAAACATACTCCAGGAAAACATATTTCCACCTCACTCTTGAACCTACTGCACTCACCTGGGAAAATGTCAGGGAAGGTCAGGATTGGTAAAGTCTGCCAGGAGCATCTGTGAGCTGTGGGCGCCAGCATCCCACCTCTCTATAAGGTAGCTGTCAAGCTGTGTCTGAAATCCAAGTGATTTATAGAGCAAGGGTCTGATCCCCCATCATTTGAATTCTCAAGCAGCTATGAATGCAGGCTGGAAAGAACTTTATCTTTGCAGGAGAGAAAAGGTCAGTGGGAATGTCTATCCAGGTATGTCTCTCCAGGTATTCCAGAATTATCACCTTCACCTGGAAAAAAAGATTTTCAGAAAGACAAAACAGTGAAGAAAATAGTTCAAGATATATGAGGGAAGAGTATGAGAGATACATTTTGAATAGATAAATTTGCCAAAGAGGGAAAAAATCTCAGCTTGAGAAGCAGATGATTCCCCAGAGGTAAAATGCAAGCTTTTGTCTTTACAAAGTTTTTCGCAGAGTTTTTCCAAAACTGCTCCTGCCTTGAGACTGTCTTTGTAGATTGCTAGGTCAATGCCAAAGGAAAGAGCCTTGGAGAGTGTATGGTCATTTCATAGTCTTATTTATACCTTTAGTTTCTCTTGAGCTTATCTTTTCAGTGGGACTCCATCCTTCTCTGGATGGTAGCTCAGTTCCTACATGGGATGGTTCCTTGTTTTTTTTCATTTTTCTACAGTGCTGGGTGTTTGCCTCAAAGAAAACCAGCTTTCATACTTCTGGGCAGCTTCAGAGTCTTTGACTAACCAACTTAAATATATAGTCTTAGCCAGCACACTCTCCATCCATTTGCTTATTTTATCATTGTTACAATTGTAAAATATAGAATTGTAAGTTATTTTTGTAATAGATATAAAACTGAGTTCAATTTTTTCATCTTAATTTCAACATTTTCTATATATTACATGTTATCATCTGTCAAATACTGAACCTACCAAGAAAATATATTAACACAGTGGGGTCTGAGTGATGGCCCAGCGGTGGGGCGTTGCTTGCATGCGGCCAGCCTGTGCCGGCCAGGGTTCGATCCCCGGCATCCCATATGGTCCCCGAGCACCGCCAGGAGTGGATTCCTGAGTGCAGAGCCAGGAGTAAACCCTGAGCATAGCCGGGTGTGACGCCCCAAAAAAAACAAAAAAAAAAGAAAATATATTAACACTAAAACATGTTTATGAAAATGTACTTGACTAATAGGAAACAGTTCAATATTCACATCGTTGTAACTCATTCATTATTGTGGTTTAAAATCCATTGCTGCCTACATATATATATATATATATACAAAAAATATATATATATTATATATATATATATATTATATATATATAAAATTTCCCAGGAGATATATATATATATATCAGCTGCTACTGACTCTCCCTGTGACCAGCTGCTCACGAGGCGCCCGGGAGGGATGGTGGGTTCTAGCCCTGGCCCACCATCCCAGCAGAGCTCGCAACAAAGCCAGACGACCCCCCACTCCATGAGGGCCTCCATTTTCCACATCCGGACTTCTCTCTCGTCAGAACTCCACCCAGCAGACCAGCCTATCAGCTCTCGGGCGTGCTGTAAAGCGGCCGCGCAGTTCATCAATAAATGCTGGACTTAGAGATGACTACAAGAGTATGCTACCTGCATGGCAGAGCCTGGCAAGCTACCCGTGTTGTATTTGATATATTGCCAAATACCAGTAACAGTTATAGGCCTCATTCGGAATGGATTGAGGCTCTTTATGATCCTGGAGCAAGCAGATGCCTTGGGCTCTACTAGCATGAGACAGGACATATGGAGATGTTACTGGGGCCCACTCAACAAATCAATGATGAAGGGAAGACAGTGATACAGTGATATATATATATATATATATATATATATATATATATATATATATATATATGTGTGTGTGTGTGTGTGTGTGTGTGTGTGTGTGTGTGTGTATCCTGGGAAATTTTAGTTAAAAATCTTGGTAATCTTTGATGTTATAAAACAAGAATCAACTGATATTCTTTATATTCTTTAGGTTTTAAAATCACTCATCTTTGCAATATTTTATTGATCTTTACAAAGCTCCTACAAGTAGGTGGTCATTATTTTCTGTTTGGTTTCCACAGACATCTTTAACTAACTATAGCTCCTCCATTTACGTTTTATTTCATAATGTCCCATGCATTTCTTTTTATTCACCAGCTGTATGTCAGTCAATACATATTTATATCCAATAAAGTCTTTACTGAGCATTTCTGAAGTGTTCAGCATGGGGTAAATCTAGAAATAAATCATAGAATTTGAAGCAGGAAGACTACGATTTGGTAGAACAAGTTCAAAAATAATAAGACCCAAGATTCCTTGGGGTATTCTGACTTTTTGAGTAAATTGGATTAGTGGGACAGTGAAGTAGAAAGGCCTTCTTTTATTCCTGTTGACAGGTTCACTGAAAATGTAGCTCCAGAGGCTCTTGTCCAGAACCTTCAGGATTATATATGCTGGCACCTGGACAGGGGGTTTGCAAAAGCTTGGTTAGAGATTGCTGGGGTATAAGGGACAATCTCTCAGTTCTTGGAGTTCTTCTAGTTAAGGCTGGATAAGTAATTAGAAGAATAACCAGCTGGTTAGCAACGGAAAAAGCATATGTGTTTTTTTTCCTTTACTCCTAGCTGTGTGCTCCCATACCACACATGGTGCACTCAGAGGACCTTATGGGGAACTGGTCCTTCTTGAAGAAGGACCATCCAGGTCCTTCTTCAAGACGAATGCCTTACCTTCTGTACTATCATTCTGGTGCCAGAAAAATGGTTTTGGATTTTTCTATTGGGTGAGTTTTTGTTTGCTTGCTTGTTTAATAAATGTTGTGAACAGGAGACCTACAATTCTTATACAGTTTCCAATTTTGGCCAGAGAAAGGGGAATAAATCCCAACGGAGTGTGTGCAGAAAGAGGAGAGAGAAAAGGAAACACTTCACATGATAGGGAAGGGGTGATTTCATGCAGCGAATCCTTGGCTTTGGGTATATGTCCTGCCTTAAAACGAATTTCTCTGAAAATGTAGGTGATCAGTGTTATTTAAGTTATAGAAACAGTTCATCAAGAGACGACAATTGTGGGAACTAAATTTATCTCAATTCCTCATTCCAGAATGGCAGTTACCGAAATCATTCTTCTCTGTATCTATCTGAGACTAAATTATCTGACGCTTTTTTGAGACACCAACATCACAACATGCTTTTGAGCACTTCAAAACAATCTTGAATGAAGCTCAAGGAAAAGAATTGTGAAAAGCTGACATTTGTGGAGCTGGAAAACCTATTCTGGAGACGCAGGATTTCTCACCATTGTTAGAACTAGGCTCAAGTCCTCTGAACTATGACAAGAAGCAATTGGTAAGAAACCACAAAGCAAACACTATTGAAGTCATCAACAGGTTCCAATGATGAATTTTTTGCTAGAGAATAGAATCAGCAGCCAAACATGGACAGTTAAGACTAGTTGAGTTCTTCATAGGTATTAACTCTTTTCATTTCAGATAGTTCATAGTTGGTTGGAGTGAGTGTACATGGACTGAACACAAGCTTTGCCTGCTGAAGGCCTGGGTTAGATACCCAGCACTGCATGATCCCTGAACACAGTACATGTAGTAGCTCCAAAACAAACCAAAAAATTACCTTTTTAGGGTCAGAGTGATAATACACAGTTAAGGAGTTTTCCTTGCATGTGGTTGACCCAGGTTAGATCCTTGGCAAACCATATCATCCCCCAAGTCCTACCAGGAGTGATTCCTGAGTACAGAAGTCAGGAGTAACCCCTGACCATTGACAGTTGTCACTTCCCCAAAAGAAAAGTATCTCTTTTCCTTAATCACTTACCTCATCTTTATTTTTTTCTACCCAAAGTTGTCCAGAATAGGCCTCACAATATCCTCTTCTTTAGTTCAGCTTAATTTCCCTCACTAAATTATCTTGCTATGTATTTTTCTTCCCCATCCCAATAAATATTTTATTGAATATAAGACTTGAGTAAGAAGAGTCTAGAGCAGTAATGGGAAATTTATCCTTAGACCACAACTTTTTTATTTTAAGTCACACTTAGTCATACTCAGGTCTTATATCTGTGGTCAGGAAAACTCTGTGAGAGTTCAGAAGCACATATATGGTGCCAATGATCCAAGCCAGATCAGCAGCATTCAAAGCACAACTCTACCCAAGTACTTTATCTGTGGCCTTTCACACTGCATTTCTATTAAATCCATGAATTTTGTCCATATCTGGGAAAAACTCAAGAGAAAAACTCAAGAATTCAACCCATTTTTATAGTCTGAATGTAATTCTTTCATCTCAAATAAATGCATGCTGCTTTTCAATGCTTTTCTGAAATTTTTGGTTACCAGAAGATTATTTCCTGGAAGCACTATTTCAGCAAAGGCTCGACAAGGCTGTCATTTGCAAATCAGTTTGTTAAACCAAATGAAGAGTGGTATACACGAACAAAGAGAATTTCAGTGCTGTTTGTTGGTAATTGCCTTTGACAGCCTTCTGGCATCACTTCATGGCATCTGTCTTCAAACTAATCATTTGACATTCAACAGCCTGATGAGATTGTATGATTATACCATAAGAGAACTCAAGTTCTAGGTACTAAATCACTATCACTCACTATCTTCCTGTTATAGTGCTAGAGCGGGCACCAGTAATATTTCCATATGTCCTGGCTCATGCTAGTAGAACCCAAAGGCATCCGCTTGCTCCAGGAACATAAAGAGCCTCAAACCATTATATTAGGTCACGGGAATGACCTAATATAAATGTTACTGGTATTTGGCATATCAAATACTACACGAGCAGCTTGCCAGGCTTGCCGTGCAGGTGGCATACTGTTGTAGTCACCTCTAAATAAAGCAATTATTGATGAACCGCGTGGCTGCTAGAGCCAGGCTGTGATAGTCTAGTCTGCTGGGTGGAGTTGTGACAAGAGATAAGTCCAGATGTGGAAAATGGCGGGCCCCATGGAGTAGGGGGTCATCTGGCTTGTTGTGAGGCTCTGCTGGGGTGGCAGGCCAGGGCTAGAACCCGCCATGCCGCCCGGGCACCTCATGAGTGGCTGGGCACAGGTACTAAATAAAACAACAAAAGAAACCCAGGATTTTCTCCATTGAGCAACAATTTGCTATTTGTGATAAGTAGCTTCCAGAAAACTCCAATGATGCTACATGCTCACAATCTGGTATACTTCTCTGTCAGGAAAGCCTCCGGGGTCCCCAACAGTGCTGGGAAGCGAGTTACCTCCTACCTCCTAAGCCGGCAGGGAATGGATGAAGAATCAGGAATACAATGCAGTTTTAAAATGCTTTACTTATCACAGTTCAGGCATACAAATCAGCAATAGGAAAAACCCTGTGCTTAGGATTCCCAGCTAGAACCCCAGCCACGTGTAGGCCAAGATGGCGGCCACTACCGGCCTCCATGTGAAAGGCCCTGTAAAGAGGAAACAAAGACAAGACTCCCTAAAGAGTGCAAGCCCCAAAAAGAGAGCCCAGAGAGAGAGAGAGAGAGAGAGAGAGAGAGAGAGAGAGAGAGAGAGAGAGAGAGAGAGAAGCAGGCTGGTTTTATACCCCTGCAACTCAGACCTCCCACTATTATGGGAAGCAGGGAGGGTCAAATGCCCTCAGGTAATTTCTCCCAGCACCTCACCTAGGCCCTTTTAGATGCTAATGTTTTGAGCCAAGATCTGCCTGGAAATGCCTTTATAGGGTAGAGAAGGGGGTTTCTGAGATGGCATGTCACTGTACCAAGACTATACTAATGCCAGTTATATATTTCTCCAAGCCTTCACAAGAGTCTTGTCTACTTCATGGTAGTTTTGTATTTTAGTTGCCTTTGAGTTATCAGGGAGCCATGCTTGCTTGCTTGGAAGCAAACAGCATTTCTCTCTGGTCTAATTACTTAGAGATACAACGTGGCCAGGCAAATATGTTGGTAAGATCTAGCTAGTCCCATGATGATTGTGGTAGCATGAGAGAATATTTATACCAGCCAGTACAGAATACATGGTCAGATAAATTGCCACATTTAAACTACTCCCCTATCTACAAAGTGATCTGCAGGAGGCAATCCAGGGCAGAAGCAGAGACTTTTAGGCTTTTAAGTGTCCTGCAATACTTCTCCACTTGTATGTGGGTTGGATGCAGTCTTTTACCACAAATACAATGGGACAAATGGATAAATCCTTACCTTAAAGACTATATTGTAATTTTGTGTGTTCCATATTAGATATTAGGAGTTCTAATGGTTTCCACTCATAACACCTTCTTGTGTGAGAATTTTTTATCAGACCCATATGATATAGATATTTAATATAGATCTACATATCACACTTTTACTGATTATATATCATAACGTATTTTAAAATAAATTAGAAAAAAATTTCGTGACCCCAACATTTAGTTACATGACTCCAAATGAGGTTGTAGCCCACAGTTTAAGAAACTTTTTTTCCCAGATGTCCAACAGATGAGAGACAATGAAGGTGTGGAACACAATAGAATACTATTCAGCTGCAAGGAATTATGAAACCATTCAATTTGCTGAAACATGAATGGAAATGGGGGGGCCTGATGCTAAGTGTGGTAAGACTGAAGAAGGGCAGATAACAGATGATCTTGCCTATCTGTGGTATATAGAATAATAGGACACTATAATGCAAGGTATCTAAGAGGGAATACGTAAATTACACTTTATCCTAAATTATAGAAATGAGAACAAGAAAGTAAAGAGATCAAGGGAGGTAATAATAAGAGGTGGATCAGGGGTAATGGGCAGTGGGCAGGGACTTGGGGACATGAGTGGTAAAGAGGGGTACACATACACACATATGTAAACACAGAGAGAGACATAGGTAATATACATATATAATATATATGGAGAGACCTTTATATATATTTATATATATATATATATGGAGAGACCTGCATTTATATATATATATAAATGCAGGTGGGGGAGAGAATCTGGGAAACTGGTGGGCACTGGTGGTTATATTGATTATGGAATATTTTACAGCTAAAACTCTATTTCAAACAATTTTGCAAGTTATGGTGTCTCAATATAAAATAAAGAAAAATAAATTGGGTTAAAAAAGGAAACTAGCTCATAAATCAATTATACTATCACTGTATCACTGTCTTCCCGTTCATCATAGATTTGCTCAAGCAGGCACCAGTAACATCTCTAAATGTCCTGTCTCATGTAAGTAGAGCCCAAGGCAACTGCTTGCTCCAGGAACATAAAGAGCCTCAAACCATTCCATCAGGTCATGAATGAGGTCTATAATTGTTACTGGTATTTGGCATATCAACTCACGACATGGGTAGCTTGCCAGGCTCTGCCATGCGGGTAGCATACTCTTGTAGTCATCTCTAAATCCAGCATTTATTGATGAATAAATCCAGCATTTATTCATCAATAAACAGCGAGCCGGGCTGTGATAGGCTGGTCTGCTGGGTGGAGTTCTGATGAGGGAGAAGTCCGGATGTGGAAAATGGAGGCCCTCATGGAGTGGGGGGGGGGGGGGGGGTCGTCTGGCTTGTTGCAAGGCTCTGCTGGGTTGGCGGGCCAGGGCTAGAACTCGCCATCCCCTCCCAGGTGCCTTGTGAGCGGCTGGGCACAGGGAGAGCCAGTAGCAGCTCTGTCCTATGTCTGTGAGTACATCAATTATACTATAGAAGCCATAATTTATAATGAGAGAACTCTCCATAAAGAACCACCAGTGCAAACTCAGAAAGGCCAAGATTTTCTACTACCTGAGAGAACTTGGAATGTAGTTCCTTGGAATGTAGCCTTCAGACAGGCTATTGACAAGGCCTGTCAACAGCCACAGAAGAAGATCCTCACCATCGTGGAGCCAGGTCTAAACATTTGTTGTGTTCAACTTCACAGAAAATTTGTGACACAAACCATAGATTGTTATGGTCCAGGAATCTTATCCCCTTTTGAGAGACAGAGAGTCACACAGAAATGCAAAGAATAAAGCAGAGTTTATTGTGTTAGCTAGCCAGGGCCCAGCTCCCACACAGACTTGCACATCTGAACAAGCAAGAGGGACTTGGAGCCTCTCAAAAGGCCCCTTATGAAGGCTCCTTCTGTTCATCACAACAGGGCCTGCCCAGTAAGCAGCCAATTAGTTTGTAATATCTTATCTCTAGCCTATCCACTTAAGGTATATTGCTCCTTAGCCTATGGGTGTGCGGTCACATGAGCAAGTAGGCAGGACACATCCCGCAGGTACACAGGGTCATCTCCCTTGACCTGTCCATCCAGGCGGGGCATGCCACCATGAGCCCATACCAGTCTGAAATGTCTCACAGATCAACTTCCTGGCCCTGCCCACATTCCAAGGCCATCTTCCTTTTGTTTACCTTATCCTGGGTAGAGAGCATCAACACCCAGGGTGGGTGGAGGGCTGGCCCTACTGATCTCTGTGGGGGGATGGGGGGAGGGATTTGAGACAAACGACTATTCTTTTATTCCTTTTCCTTTCAAGATAACTAAAACATTATTTACATCATTTTATCAACAAAACTAGGGTTTTCTTTTTGTAGCACTGCAATAGAATTAGTAGTATGGGTTATTTTCTAAGAAATTAATTATTAAAAATATAACCAAAATACCTGTGGAGGAAACACCTACCACAGATTTACAAGCAAAATCAATTACAAAATACTCAGAGGTAAAACATTTGATGGTAAAATGCATTAGAAAGTTGTATGACAAACCACAGCAATATGACATAGCAATATGAAAATAGCAACAAATAGTGTGATGTGTGTGAATGATAGCACATGTTAGCACTGACTCTAATGTCCAGTTAAATATCACCTACTGTGCCATGCTGTCCAGGCAATGGGGCCCATATATGGCACTGGGAATTCAACTAAAGTTGGCTGCATGTATTGAGAATACCCTACTCTTTGTACTATTTTTCTAGTCCCAAAATAAACACACTTCAATTAGGAATTAAAGTCATTTTCAAACCTGTATTTATCCACCTTAAGACCAGAAATTCTTAGCTCTTCTTAATGTGTAGCTCCTTCCTTCCTTCCTTCCTTCCTTCCTTCCTTCCTTCCTTCCTTCCTTCCCTTCCTTCCTTCCTTCCTTCCTTCCTTCCTTTCCTTCCTTCTCCTTCCTTCCTTTCCTTCCTTCCTTCCTTCCTTCCTTCCTTCCTTCCTTCCTTCCTTCCTTCCTTCCTTCCTTCCTTCCTTCCTTCCTTCCTTCCTTCCTTCTTTCTCACTTTCTTTTCTTCTGAGGGCCACACCTAGAGCACTCTGGCTCCGATATCTGTTTTCTTTCAAATACTTTTCCACATCCTCATCAAGTTAATTATCTAAGTTATATTTTTAAATTTTTCAAAATCAATCTGTCATCTACTACTGTCACAGTAGGTATGTTAGTCAGGAGAAACAGAATTAATGGAAGATTTCTTTTTAAAGGTATGTTTGAATATATAAGTTGTACAAAATTTTGGGAGATTTATATTGAAAGAAGGCAGAAACCCCCCACTTTCCGACCAGGGCAGGCCTACTCATGGAAAGTTACCAATTTAGGGCCTGAGTGTCCTTTTCATCTTGAAGAGTAACCTTTTTGTTATCTACAAAAGGCCCAGAACAAATTCCTGTTAGAAGTTATTAGACCCCCGCCCAGAATCTACTATCTGGCCTGAATTGCCTGGATTGCATTCCTGCACTTAAGCATAGCCATTGCTGACTCATGATCCCCACCTGTATCTAGCCGCACCAAATATAGAAAGATGTATTAAGAATGATCTGATTGGTGGGAGATGGTTACTTGATGCAAAGTGATTGGCTGCCTGCGTGCAGACCTTGATATGGTATTTTAAATCTATTGGATGGTTATGCGCTGGCTTTTCTGTAGCGGCGGGAACTATCTCTTAAAAGATCCTCCCTGGAAGGGTTCGGGGCTCTTAGCCACTGACCACTTGGGGTCATGCTATGGGCCCGAGTATACTCGCTTAATAAAACCCTTGCTTTTGCATAGGACCCGGTCTCTCAGAGTTTTCCTTGGTAGGTGCGGCGCTCCGAGGCTCCCATCAGTCACCCCATTGGGGGGCCAACTCTTTCAATATGATTATATTTTTTCAAAAGTTAATGAAAATGGGGAGTGGAGACATAAATGCAGTGCCTGGAGCATGTACTTTGCATGCAACATCCTTAGCTGGATTCTAGCACCATCACAGTGTGCTTTTGTGGGCTTCCCTGGAAATAACTGATACAGCAGAAACTAAGGAGGAAAGCAGCAAATAAAAGGCAACCCCAGGCTCCCCCCCAAGGGAAGAGTTCTCTCTCACTCTTTGGCCAGCAGCTCCCAACTGGCTCCTTCCCTCTCTCTCTGGATCAGGTAGGGCAGCATGGCCAGGTACAGGGCCCAGTACGGTTAGGCCACGGAAGGACAGACAAGGGCAGATACAGGTATGGGCCTGGCTCAGAGGCACAGGTTACGGTAGGGGTTGGATGTCCAGGATAGCCCAGGTTCAGGTAGGGCACGGATGCCCAGGTACAGGGCAAGGTACTGAGCACAGGAATCTCACCCACGTGTACAGGTTAGAGCCTGTAGACTAGGGAAAGCCGGACAGGACAACAGGGACCCCTGGGGTACAGTTGGGAGGCCCAGTGGCAGGCACTGAGAGAGCAGCACAGGAGCAGAGCAGGGCCATTGTGGGACGTGAGTAGACTGTGTGGGGACAGGACCAGGAATTTGTTCATGGGTAACAGAGAGGCTATACATTTGGGGAAGGGACCTGGGATCCTCTGCATTAAACTAACTTTCAACCTTCTGAGTTTTGTATGTAATTCTTTCATACAATCCTCAAGAACCCATGCTAGTGGTGAATCCACTTTCACGTTAACATATCTGGTGCCCAAAGTGGGGCGTTCTGCGGGGTAACAGGCATTCTGCTGAGTTTTACATTCTGCTGTGGACTACGTGGAGTGGTCTGCTGTGAGTTTTGCAGAAGTCATTCCAAGATCAACCAGAAAAGGAAAACAGCAGCAAAGGGCAGAGCAAAACAAGGACTTGCAAAACAAGGTATTGTTTTTGTTACTTATAGAGCTCCAGGAAGGAGAAAGAAGACTTGGGCTTTGCAACTTGTTGATTTCAGTTTGTAAGCATGGAAAGACAATGGAAACAGACATACAGGCCGGTCCCTCCCCCACAGCACCTTTATTATGGACCAGGTCAGTGGGAAGCCAGCAACCAGTCTGGCTCAGCAAGGTCAAAGCCACTAGAGAGCCGGAAATAGAAAAGGAAGAAATAATAAAGAGTTACCATAAGTATATGGAAAACTTGCTCAGACCAGAGGAGATAGCAAGATACGGGTCCCTAGATGTATACCTAATGGAAGCCCGCAGCTCTATGTCACAGTAGTCCAGGCCTTCTGTAGATACAGCAAGATATGCACAGAATTCTGGATCTCCTGCCAGGAGGACTATGCCACAGTATTCCAGGCCTGTACCCTCTCCTCCAGCAAGGGAATTTTTTAGCTCAGATGGAATGTACTATCCTCCATTGGAAAAGCCTCTTAATTTTAATATCAAGTCCAAAAGATCATGGAAAAGATTTTTTCTTTGGACGTTTTCAATAACTTCACTGTTCAATTTTGCAGTTTAATCCTTGAAGTTGGGAAGAAATGTATTGGATTCAACATATAAAGAAGGTTTTTGGTTCAGGACTGCAGGCCGTTAATAGCCAAGATTGGGGCAATATGCCTATGAAAGGGCTTAAGTGCCTATCAGAAGGGGGAGAAACCTGGCAGGGAGATTTTAAAGATGTTTTGTTAAATTCTGTCCTGGATAAGAAGTTTTGCTACTTTCTTTCTATCTCTTTGCAAAGGAATGGTAGATTCCATCTGCGCCTGCCTGCAGGCAAAGGATGCAGCCATTTGGGTCTCATGTCTAACAGAAAATTTTGTCGGAATTGTTACTTCCAATGGGAAGGAGACTTTGAAATTTGCCTGTGTATGTACCAAGCAAGCAGCAAACGTGCCATGGGTTCTGGTACAAAAGTCAGTAACTTCTGGCTATAACCTGGAAAGTAAACTGAAGGATGACGGTTACGGGTGTACAAAGGAAATGCTAGGTTGAAACTCTGTGCAAAGAGAAAAACTGGTCAAGGAGGGTTTGGCCTTTTCAGAAGAAGTGCTAAAGTATGTTTCTTTAGGTGTAAGAACAGCCAGAAATGCAGGCGGTATGCAAGAACAAAGGATACAGATATATGGATCTGTTCTAATGAAAGAGTGAACTTTAAAGGCAAAGAGCCTCTTTAGTCACTTGTTATCAGTTTCCAGCCATGCCCCAGAGGAAAATTCAAATGCTGAGGTGGGGCTTCCTGGCCCTGCCTTGGATGAAGATGGTGAAAATGATGTCAAGGGTGAAGATGCCAGCAGCTTACAGCAAAATGACTTCTGAGGGAAACCCCAGGTGCAGGGGGCAGGTTCGCCTCTGGCAAGCAGCTCTTGTGAGAGTATATGCAAGAGAGTGGGTGTGCATGTCTAAGCAAGGTGGGTGCTGTAGGCCCACCAAACCATAGACAAGGCTTTGTATAGTGCCTGGAAAAGGTAAAGAAAAAGTTTCTGCTTTTAGCCACAGGTTAGTGGCGGCTCTCAAGCCCAGGTCAGTTTTGAACCCTACTAGGAAGGTGGCTACTAGGAGTGGGGGGTACATGCAACTTTCAGGCTTCTTAGAGGAAAGGTTCTAGGAGGAGGCAGCTCTAGAGCCCTCTCAGGTGGTGATTGCTAGTGGAAAGTGCAAACCTGGTCAGTGGTAGCCAATTCAGAGATGTTCTGCTCAGATTCATGTGTCTACAAGTTACTGGAAGGGGACGTTTCCTCTGTGGAAGTTCTGGTTGGTAGACAGTCTGCAGGTCTTGGTGCAGTCGTGGAAATGTGTCTGGAGCATTCAAGCTCAGTTTCGTTTTGTGAGAGTTTGCACCCTAAGGGCCTTTCCTTAAAGGCATGGACTCATGCTCCCATAGACCAGGAAACTCAAGCTTTGAGTACTTTGGGCACAAGGCAGCTCCCAGCAGCTTCAAGACCTACAGGTTTAGCTATGCCCCAGGAGGGCAACTCTCAGGTTTGCTCAGAACTGTAGCATTCAGTCCAGGAGGGGCATAATAGGCCCCAACTTCAGAACTCCAAGGTGGATAGGGAGTTAGCTCAGCTGGGCCTAGAAGCAGCTCAACAGGTTTTGATGAGTACTTTGAGGCTTCCCAGACAGAGAAGGTAAAGGCATTTCTGATCCTGCTCTCCATCCCTCATGGAGAGTATCTAGAGGCTCACAGACAAGAGTCTGAATTAAGGGAACAAGGAGCTAGTCTGTGTATGGGACATGCAGAACTGAATTTAGCACGCAGTGCTCATCAGGGTTGGGGTCAGAACAAAAATAAGGCATTTCAGCATCAAAGAAATATGTCAGTTAGCAAGTCTGCACTGGCAAACCAAGGAGAACTTTGCGTAAAGGGACTCAGCTGCCCCAAGAGTCCTCAGCCAGGTCAAAGGAGGGGAAAGTCTTCCCCAGGTTCTGGTCCTAATTATCAGGTTTATCTGCCACAAATGCAATATGGACAGTCTTTCAGAACTTTTCTGAGAAACTTTGGTGATGTACCAGGTTCAAGGAAAGTTATTTAAAGGCTCAGGGTGGTACTGTTTTATTTCTGGAAGAGTGACTTTAGACTTCTGGCGCATGAGATACTGCATCTGGAACTATGGCTTCGGGGCCAGTGGGTACGTGGTTATTCTCCTACTAGGCAATGACTATACCAGGAGGTACGAGACACCTCACTCCTGGACACTCACCCACTCAGCCATTACAGATGCTGAGTCTGGTGAAGGACGAAAGGCATGGTCATTAGGATATTTCTGTTATTGTGCGTATACGGTTGTAAGGCAGATTACTTCGGATGTCAGAAAAGAGCTAATTCCAGACCTAGCCCAAATGAAACCAAAGAGCTCTGGAAAAGGGAAAAAGAGGATTCAAGGCAGTATAAGAGGGTATCTCTTAGACTGACAGAAGGAACTAAGAAATGCTTCATCCTCAGACTCTTACTCCCATTATGTAACTCACTGGTCAGTGGCATCCTGGCCTCGAAAATGTGTGTTCTGCTTGTATGTTTTTAGATGGGGAACCGTCAGATGATACCAGACACTTTTTGGGATGTGTAGTAAAAAAATGGGAAGAGTTTGACTTGAATTTTCTGAATAAGGAAGGACTCATTCATTTCTGTACCAACGTTTGGCCACAACAGGAGTTGGGAGGTCAAGAGGTATGGCCAACCCAAGGCAGCCTAAATCACAGCTCTATCTGGGAGCTGGATCGGTTTTGAATAGGGTAATAATAGAGGTGGCAGGCAAACTTGTTAACTTCCTTCTGGACACAGTAACAGCCTGCTCGGTTTTAAAATCTTACTCCGGACCCTGATTTCCCAAACGAGTTGAGTTATGGGAGCTACAGGAAGTCATGTAACAGAAAGGTATACATATCCATTATGCTGTCTGTGGTATGAGCATCTTTTCAGTTATTCCTTTTGGTTGTGGGTAACTGCCCCTATGATTTATTGGGGAGAGACCACCTCAAACATTTGAAAGGAAAGCATTAGTTTCTTTGGGGCAATCAAGTACAAATATTCTTTTTTGTGAAAACATGGAACAAAGAATTAAAAGGTGTGGACCCTTCAGTTTGGGCAGGTGGCACCCCTAGGAAGAGCTCTTAAGGTCGAGCCGGTGAACATACAATTAAAGTGTTATATTCGTCCATCACTTAATACAGACTCTCCAGAAACAGAGATGTAAATACAAAGATGTAGATAAAATAGCAGAGATGGGGAATAGGAGAAGATTAAGGGATGGGCAACTCTCTGATGCTCGCCAGGCCAGACCCCTCGCAGGATCTTGGCATTGGACCTTGGCATTGGGCCACATGAGTAAACCCCGTGCCAGGTTGCCTCTGGCTGGGAGCCGGAGCCCTCAGAGACAAGTGCCCTTAAGCAATTACGGATTTCACGGAACTGCAGGTTGGAGCCCAATCAGACCCTGTAGCAGACACAGTGAGGCCTCATTCACTCATACACCCATTCAGCCCATATTCACACAAGAAAGAAAGTGGAGGGGCTGGAGCCATAGTCCAGCGGGTAGGGCGTTTGCCTTGATGTGGCTGGCCCATGCCAGCCTGGGTTCGATCCCTGGCATCCCATATGGTCCTCTGAGCACTGCCAGGAGTAATTCCTGAGTGCAGAGCCAGGAGAAACCCCTGAGCATTGCCGGGTGTGATCCCCCACCCCCCAACAAAAAAGCAAAAAAAAAATAAAAAAGAAAGTGGAGAGCTGCACTAGTTACCTCGTCCTAACCTGAGTTTGAGGACCTCCGCCACTGACAAAGAGACACCGTGGACTGCAAACAGTAAGCAGGTTTTATTGCAGGGCTGGCTAGCCAGGGTCAAGCTGCCTTCTGACATGCAGGTCTGGACAGGACAGGCAAGACCCTGAGTGTCTTCAGGGGAAATGTCATATAGGCCTTTATGAGCCGTTACAACAAAAGCCCTCACAGTACATAGCCAATGAGTTTCTAACACCACATTTAATTTGTATATTGTTTTTTAGCCTATAGATTTAAGGGTCAGTTCATACATAAGTGTTTATGTGTGCAAGCATTGTGCATTGTGGCAAGCTAGTCTTTAGTTATCTTTCCGACCACCCACATACCCCAACCCCATGTTATTGTTGTCTGTCCTTCCCAGGCCTGTATCCAGGTTCTGGGAACAACAAGTCTATTTTTGTACTAAGGGACGGTTGGTGGGGGAAGTCTGTTCAGGCTGGTTCCTCTGGCCTCTAAACCCCACTAAGGGAGTTTTCTGTGTACTGGTGATCTCACGAGTCCCCATCTGGGTGCCGCCCCCACCCCACATTCCAGGTGCCTCTATTCTTGGTGTTCCCTCACAAAAAAAACCCTGGTCATTTCCCAATGACAGTATATCTTAAAAGCCAACGCTAAGGAAGGACTACTACCTGTATTGGATAAGCTTGTAGCACATGGTCTTTTAAAAACTTGTGAATCCCCATGTAACTCTCTGGTCTTGGCAGTGAAGAAATCAAATGGGGAATGGAGAATGGTACAAGATTTAAGGGCCATCAATGAAGTGGTCATTCCAGTCCATCCCATTGTACCAAATCCATACAATCTCTTAGGACATATTCCTCCTTCTACCCCGTAGTTTTCGGTTTTGGATCTAAAGCATACTTTCTACTGTATTCTGGTCCAGAAGAGTCGCAGTATCTCTTTGCTTTTTTGAATGGGAGGTCGGGGACGTCCTATGCAACTTACCTGGACTGTGCTTCCCCAAGGATATCGGAACAGTCCCCACATATTTGGACAGACTCTAATTAAAGATTTGGAGGACTTGAATCTAGCAGATGGAAAGCTTATCCAATATATAGATGATCTGTTAATCTGTTCCCGACAGAACAGAGATTCTGGGAAAACACTGCTAAACTCTTAATTTCCTAGCCTCCAGAGGATTTAAAGTTGCTAGAAGTAAGGCTCAGCTCAACCAACAACAGGTCAAATACTTAGGAGTGATTTTAAGTCCGGGAACCAGAACTTTAGGACCTGAGAGAGCCCAGACCATATCTGACATTCCCACTCCGGTAACCAGAAAGCAACTCAGAGCCTTTCTGGGTTTCATAGGTTACTGTCGCCTATGGATTCTGAAATATGGTGAAATTGCAAAACCCTTGTATGATAGCCTGAGGGAGTCAGAGGACATTCTGTTCTTTTGGGGACCAGAACAAAATGCTGTTTTTCAGGCCCTGAAACGAACTTTAATGCGAGCCCCAGTTTTAGCCTTGCCTCAGCCAGACAAGCCTTTTTATTTATATGTCTCAAAGTGATTAGGAATAGCCTCTGGTGTTCTAACCCAGGTGTTGGGACCAGAGAAATGACCTGTTGGGGTATTTAAGTAAGAAGCTAGATTCAGTTGCCGCTGGATGGCCAAGCTGTCTGAGAGCTATGGTGGCCATGGTGTTATAGACACAGGAAGCCTATAAACTGAGTTTGGGAGGGACACTAACGATCTATACCCCCAACCAAGTCACACCACTTCTGGAAGCCAAAGGTAGTCTTTGGATGACAGATAGTTGTGTCCTGAAATATCAGACTTTTCTTATAGAGAATACAGATATGGTTTTAAAGCCTTGCAATAACCTGAACCCAGCCACACTACTGCCTATACCAGGACCCTCCTGCCAGTTAGAGCATTCCTGTTTGGAAACTTTGGAACACACCTATGCCAGCAGACTCGATCTGTCAGACAGTCCTCTGGAGAACCTTGACCTCGTTCTGTTCACAGATGGCAGTTCCTTTGTTGAAGAGGGTATACATAAGTCTGGATATGCAGTGGCCACCACCACCGCCATCATGGAAAGTGGTGCTTTACATGTGGGACACTCAGCACAACTAGCTGAGCTCATAGCTTTGATGAGAGCCATAGAGTTGAGCAAAGGGAAATCGGTCAATGTGTACACAAACTCTAAGTATGCATTCTTGGTACTGCATGCCCATGCTGCTATCTGGAAGGAAAGAGGATTTTTGATTGCCAAGGACAGTCCCATTACGTATGGACCTCAGATATTTAAACTACTCAGTACAGTGCATCTGCCCACGAGGGTGGTAGTTATGTTTTGTAGGAGCCACAAGCAAGATGACAGTGAAGTAATGCTAGGAAATAGGAGGGCAGATCTGAAAGCCAAGAAGGCATCCAAAAGTATGCAATCAGAGGGTAAAGTTATGGCTCTGATCCCTAAGTTAGATCTGAGTGATATCTGCCCGTCCTATACAGAGGAGGAGAGATCATGGGCAACAGCTAGGAGATACGAAGAGAAGGAAGGATGGTTTTGGAAGGGTAATATACTATAGTTGCCCCAACAGCTCCAGAGGAAGGCCATAAAAGGATTACATGATTCTTGTCATCTAGGGAGGGATAAACTTCGTCTTCTCAGTCATTCTGTCTTTAGTGGAAAGGGGCTGTCTAAGATCATAGAACGAGTATGTCAGAGTTGTGAAATTTGCACCAGAAATAACCCCCCAGGGAGCTGTGCCTCCTAAGTTGATCAGTAGCACTCAAAGACAAGGTACATATCCTGGAGAAGACTGGCAGCTAGACTTTATTCAATTACCACCACAGAGTGGATTTCATTATTTATTGGTGATGGTAGACACTTTCACTGGGTGGACAAAGGCATTTCCCACCAGGACAGAGAAGACACAAGAAGTGACTAAGGTACTTCTCCAGGAGATAATTCCCGATTTGGACTACTCTGGAGTTTACAGAGTGATAATGGTCCTTCCTTCACTGTAGATTTAACTCAACAGGTTAGCAAAAGCTTTAGGAATAAAGTATTATTTACATTAAGCTTGGAGATCTCAATCATCAGGAAAAGTAGAAAGGATAAGTCAGACCTTGAAAACACAGATCAGGAAACTATGTCAAGAAGCTTCTCATAGCTGGAGACAGGTTCTTCCTTTGCTTTGCTTAGTTTGTGCATTGCTCTGTGCACAGATTTGGGACTCAGTCCTTTTGAAGCCCTTTATGGAAGGCCATTTATTCTCACAGATCTGCCTGAGAGACTGAGTCTCTCTATTCTGTTTCTCCTACCAGGAATACTTTCTCCAGTGCCCCATGGTCTTAACTGTTTTAACCATGTCTGTCTCTCCAAAGTTCTGGAACCACAGTGACCAGTCATCAAAGAAACTGACTCCTCCACCACTGCTCCAGTTAGGGAACAGGAGTAGTACCCTAGGGAACAAAAAGGGAGACCAGGGCCTATGTGTCAGCAGGAAGCAGTTTCAGAAGATGAACATTCACCCCAATTCCTAAAAAAAATTTAGGGTAACCACTCCCGAGAGAAGAGTGATACAGCAGGCGCTAAGGGAAAGCATGTCTCAGAAAGCTAATCCCACCCATGGAATAGGTAACCAATCAAAATGTAGAAGGGGATATCTGGGGTGGGATTTGGCAACAAATAAAAGGCAACCCCAAGCCCCTTCTCAGGGATCTCTCTCTCACCCTCTGACCAGCTACTCCCAACTGGCTCCCTCCTTCTCTCCTCGGATTAGATAGGGCAGCATGCCTAGGTACGGGACCCAATATGGATAGACCATGGAAGGTCAGGTAAGGGCTGCTACAGGTATGGGCCAGGCTCAGAGGCCCAGGCTATGGTAAGGCTTGGATGCCCAGGATAGCTCAGGTTCAGGCAGGGAACAGATGCCCAGGTATTGGGCAAGGTACTGAGCACAAGACTCTCACCCACGTGTATAGAGACTAAGGAAAGCCTGGGACAGGACAACAGGGACCACTGGGGTATAGTTGAGAGGCCAAACGGCAGGCACTGACTGAGAGAGCAGCACAGGAACTGGACTGGTCCATCGTTGTGGCACATGAGTAGACTGCATGGGACAGGACCAGGAATTTCTTCACTCTCTGGGTAACAGAGAGGCTAGACATTTGGGGAAGGGGAGGGACCTTGAATCTTCTGTACATTAAACTAACTTTCAACTTTCTGAATTTCGTATGTAATTCTTTCATACACTCCTCAAGAACCCACTAGCACAGGCAAATCCACTTTTTGCATTAACAGTGAAATTTCTGTATTCCACGGTTTTGAAATACAGAAACTCCAGACACAGATTGTGCTTAGATATGTTTATCCAATCAAAAAATATAAATAACACTGACCATAATTAAGTGCATAACCAAAGCTACCTTTCATCTATTTATGTTCTGTAACACTGCTTTAAATCTGCACAGAATATTCTTCGTTCCAACTATCTACCTTCCAATAAGCAGTAGCTCTTTACCCCAAACCCTTGTCTCTGGAAATTGCCAAATTTGCTTTCTCTCTCTAGGGATATTGTGGATGTTTTATAAGAATATGATCAACACAACTCTGTCTAGCTTCTTCCACTTACAACTTCGTTAAAGTTCGTCTGTGCTACAGCTTGTGCCAGGATTTATCCTTGATAAGGATAAATTTTGCTATTTTATGGAGATGTGCTTGTTTATCCTCTCATTTGTCAGTAGTCATCTGAATTGCTCCTACCTCTTGAATATTTTGATGAGTGCTACCATAGTCATGAATGCACAACTATTTGTTAGAATTTAATTTTCTAATTCATTGCAGTGTCCGTCTCATATGATTTCAAATATGACTGTTGGGGCAGGTGGAGGAAAATCCACTAGAAGATTGGGTTGAATGGACTTTTAATTAACTTCTTTTTTTGTTTAACCACTACATGGTCAGGTTCAAGAGAGAGCCTTGCCACATGGTAGACATTTTGCAAAGATGAGTTTTTAAAAATATTTTGCATTTTATTCTGCAGTCTGGTTCAGAGTCTACAAATAGCTCCCAATCATTTAAAATGAAAATGAGGGGGCACTAATACCCTTAGGAATGACTTTCAGTATTTGCTTAAAAATTCACATTTTTGGAACAGTGTGCTAATAATTGTCGAGGGTACTAATGCCAACCTAGAACTGAGCATTAAATAGAGGCAAAAGGATACACATGACAACCTTTTTAATGTATGTTCTGTAATCCATAGTCTGGAAGGGAAGGAAAAGAGAGAGAGAGAGAAAGGGAAAGAAATAAAGAACCTGCCATGGAGGTGGGCTGGGGAAGGGTGGAGGGAACCGGGACGTTGGTGGTGGGAGATGGGCACTGGTGGGTGCTGTAACACTGTATGACCAAAAACCCAAATATGAACTTTTTAATTGTATATCTTTTTATTTGTATATCTCACGGTGGTATAATAAAATACTTAAAAAATTTCACATTTTCCTATCTTTTATGAGCCCACATACTTATTAGATCACCTACCACCTACTATTTAATGTTTTGCGCTTTTTTCCTTCAAAAGTCTTCACTGTTATCTCCCAGGGTATCACTAAATATTAAGTAAAGAAGAGAACTGTAGGCTGGAAAGGGAGAGTCCTGTACTTCCAGGTATTGTTAGCGATCCCCCCTTGTTATTAGCCTGCTTTATGTATCTTTGTCAAAGCTGTGTCATGTGTGCTGACTGATGGAAGCAGGATTTCACAGCAGCACACATAACAATAGCAGAGTTATAGCATGTTATTCGTAATCTGCTGCTGGTTAGTTATTTAAGCTGAGCCCAGTGGGGGAAAAGAATCTGCATTTTTTTTCTTTTAGTTTTATATTTTCCCTGAATTTTTATAACACCCAGATTTCTTTTGAATGCAAGACTATTACTAAAGAAGAAAATAGCCATAATATTTAAGTTACCACAAAATACTTCATCTCCAAGATACCTTGAAAAATATTCTTTTATAATGGTTAAAATCCATGTAATTCTTAAGATATTTCTAAAAATTTTGTTTAAAAGATACATTGAAGTATGCGTGTGTATGTGTGTGTGTGTGTGCGTGTGTGCATGTATGTATGTGTGTGTCTTGTAATTGTTAAATCTGTGCCTGGCATTCACTGGTGACACGAGGAAAGTCATGGACTGTTATTCAGCATCATAGCTTGAGGTCTATTTACCCACCATTCTCCTCTGCTTTGAATATGAAGTCTAAAATTTGGGAAAAAATATGATTGATTTCTGTAACTTACGGATTCAGGGCTCAGGAACAGGTGTTTATCAATCTGGAAAGAAAAGAAAGGAAAATGCTGCTTTTCTTAACACCTGTAGAAAGCCAAGGCGTGTTTCCTACATCTGTACAAGAATACTGGATTCTGTAGTAAAATGCTATTTGTTTGAGGACAAAAATAGAGAAAAGAATGGAACAGTGGTTTAGATCTGTCATTTGAGAGGATCCCACAGCTGAAGCTGGAATTGGGGTAAACATTTTAACTATGGTGAATAATGATTTGCGTATTTCAATGTCCTTGCCAAAGAGAATCTCAGTAGACATTGATGATGAGCATTTAATTAGCAGGATGAATGTGTTCAGTTGGTAAATCTTCTGGCTCAGGACCATTTCTGCTTTCTCGCTTTTGTGCAGCAAGTTCAGTAAGTGTTTTATGAAGAAACAATTTGTCTCAAAACCACTAAGGGCACAAAGCTAGTCTTCCATCTGTCACTTCTCTCTTCTACAAAATGAAACATTTTATGGGTGTTAAAGAAGTTTGCTACAATCTTATTTTCATCTAGCCTCTATACCAATCCTCTCAGTCTTATATAGCAGAAATGAAGAGTATCGATTCATTAGTTGATAAGTTGAATGCCTTTATTGAAATCACCATTACTTTATAATACAGAAATTCTAAGATTATATAATTAAAAATCAGTGTATACAAACATTATCAAATTTATGCCTAAAGATAAATTTTATCTTCTACCCATCAATGTTTATTAGTCTCAAATACCCACCCACTTCTGCTTCTTCCTGCTTTTTTTGAAGAAGATTGAGAACATTCACACCAATGTCTGAATCTTGAGAACTCTTTGGCTTCTGATTTTTCTTTATACTTTTCTTCTTTAGAGTCTTCATTTTATTTTAGACTAGCCTGGAAGGGAGCAGACTCAATGTGAAGAACTTTCCAGAACCAAGGAATGGGTGGTTCCTTTATCATTAAATAGCTTGAGTTTGTCCTTGGGCAATATGTTGCACCTATATCCCTTATGTTACATACCCCATTCAACTTTCCTACTAGCTGACAGAAAGTTGTATTTTTACAATCCTCTTAGATTTGCAGGTTTGACAGCTCTTCTGGAGTTCTTTGGATTAGTCAAAACTAACCCTCTAAAAGAAAGTCCATCCTTTTCCTGCTCATTCAGTTGTATAATTTTTTTTGTTCTTATCATGTTTCTGATTCCCTAGGTATCAGTAATGGTTAAGACATCTGCCGGCCCCCTGCCCCCCATATATCTGAAATCATATCCTCTGCTATAGAGTTGTCACAGACTCTTCACTATGAAGTCATACAAATCACATTACCAGCTTCTGTGCTCCTTCTCTTGTTTTTCCTTAAGGAAATAGTTTATTGTAGCATCTGGAACAGTACGCATTTGGCCAACCTGGGTTCAATCACTGGCATTACATATAGTCCCCTGAGCCCCACCAGGAAATATCTCACAGTTCGGAGCTAGAAGTAAGTCATGAGCACTCCTGGATGTGGCCTCAAAATATTTTTTAAGTTTATATTAGGTAATATGGCATCTATGCACAAAGTTTTTGTATTCAGTATCACCACCAAAGTATGATACTTCACCACTGTCTCTAGGTCTCTGGGTGACTCTTCCCTCGCCCCTTCCCATTTCCCCATGTCCTAGCTTGGTAATTTCAAGTTTTCAATCCAAGAACAGGGGTCAGCATTGTTCAATACTGTCAAATCCCTTGTTTTCTTGCTCTGTATTCAACAGCTGAATAAATCGCCAAGCATGTGTCCTGCTTCCTCTGACTTACTTTGGTTATATGACATCAAGTTTTAGCCACGTTTCTGAAAACTGCATGATTTCATTTTTCCCTACAGCTGAATATTTCACTAAATGTATATGTTGCAAATTCTAATTTTTGTTTGTGTTGTAGACACACCCAGCTACGTTCAGAGTGTAGTCCTGACTCCATGTTTAGGGATAACTCCTGGCAGAACTTGGGGGACAACTGGGGTATCACTGAACCCAGTACAGCCAATATAAGGAAAACACCTATCTGCTGTACTATATCTGTCAGGCCTCCACATAACTGCTTTAACTACTCATCCATTATTGAAGATTTGGGTTGTTTCCATATCTTGGCTATTGTGCGAAGTGCTGCAATGACTATACGCTTGCACATATCTTTTTAAATTAATTATGTTTGTGTTTGAGAAGTGGAATTGCTGGATTTTATGGGAGATCAATTCTTAAATTTTGGAAAATCTCTATACTGTCTTCCTTATAGGTTGAACCAAACAACAATCCCACAAATAATAAATGAGGGTTACTGTGCTCTGGAATTACTCCCTGGCAGTACTCAGGGAATTATGCAATACCAGGAATTGGAAAAAGGGATCAGAATGATAGTAAAGTGGATAAGGCACTGAGCTTGCACACAGTGAACCCATATTGGATCCCGGCATCCCTATACGGTTTTCTGAGCATTTCTAGGAGTGATTCCTGAATGTAGAGCCAGGAGTAAGCCCTGAGCATTGCTAAATGTGGCCCCAAATAACAAAATAAAAGCAATATCAGGGATTAGGCTGGAGTTGGCCACAACTAAGGCAAGCAGTTTATCTCCTGGCTTAAACCTCCTTTTGTTTTTATTTTTTTAATTTTTTTTAAATACGGCATGGCAGAGCCTGGCAAAGCTACCCGTGTTGTATTTGATATGCCAAATACTGGTAACAATTATCGACCTCATTCATATGACCTGATGGAATGGTTTGAGGCTCTTTATGTTTTTGGAATGAGCAGATGTCCTTGGGCTACACTAGCATGTGACAGGACTGAAGGATATGTTACTGGTGCCCACTCGAGCAAATCGATGAACAATGGGAGGACAAGTGATACAAGTGCTGTTCATAGTATATCTACCAACACAGTTTTTCCAGTCCTTTGTTTTTTTTGTTCTTTTTTTGTTTGTTTTTTATGGTATATCTGATGGTATTCAGGGCTTACTCCTTGCTCTTTGCCTGTCTGGCTCAGGGAACCATATAGGAAACAAACCAGGTTGGCTGCTTGCAAGACAAGTGCTTTACCTGATGTACTGTCGCTCTGGTTCCTTTCCATTCTTTGTGATCTAGGCCATTTTCACTGGTGTAAGGCAATATACTATCATTCCTTTCACTTTTATCTCCCAGATAATAGATGATAATGAGCACTATATCAGATGATTATCAGAATGTCTCCTTCTGAGAAGTTCTACTCATCTCTTCTTTAAGACAGCTCTTTGTATGATGGGTTTGCTTCTCAAGTCATTTCAATGCTCATCCTCTTGCATAATTACTTCCCAAGGCTTGCATCTCACAGTAGCCCCTCTGTCCCAGGTTCACACTCAGAAAATCTATCTTCCAGGTCTCAGTTGACGATCAAAACAGTTCTCTTTCTTAGTAGTAGGGAGTAGTAGTAGTTGTGATGATAAAACTCTTGGGGTAATGGGTCATTCCTGTGCCATTGTCTTTCCTTGCTGTACCATTCTTGTCCACCCACTCTCCCTTCCTTTTTATATTATAACATGCACTTTTATACAGCATGGTATTACTTTCAGGTGAACAAGGTAGGAACTGATTACCACAATAAGTTCAAGTAACCTCTAATTCCAGAAATTTTCTTAATCTTCAGTGTATTAATTCTGCCACTAAGCCTCCAGTTCTACTCTGCATTCCACATCATTCTGTGACTGGGAATAGTTACTGCTGGACCGCCTACAGTCATTCTGCCCACTCCAAACTCTCTACTTCTTTATTGTCTGTCAATCTGCTCTCTGTGTCTCTGTGTGTTTTTGTTTGTTTTGTTTGCTTTCTGTTGTTTATCTCTGTTTGTTTTGGATTTCACAAATAATCTACATCTTACTTTTTCTCCAACTTATTTTACATGCGAGGTCCACCCACCCCCCCAACCTTTCTTTTATCTCTAGTGACATTTTGGTGTACATTAAATAGTTACTATGAGTCTAATAGTTAAAAGATGCTGGGAAGATATTAAAAATTATCTATGAGTTCAGAGTCCCTATTACTGGAATCTTGGAGAACTCAAGGTCTACAGGAAGAGAAGACAAACTCAATGAGCTGTTATGTGCAGAACGACAACCAGTATAATGTAGTTGGGAGGTAGATGTGGGGAAAGGAGGGTGAGGGAGCTATTGAGCTACTTCTAGCATACCCTGCAATTGAATTGCCACCTAGTTGGTATATTAGAGATAAAGCATATCTAACAATAATGGCTATTGTTAGACCTATAACAATTCTAACAATAATCCAAAAATTAAATGTAGCTGCAACAGGCACTGAACAGAGACCTTTTAATACACTAGGGTGGGTGAGAAATATTTTCTGCTATAAACGAAATTATACTTGCATTGAACCAGATAAACCTTAATTTCATTCATAGGAGAAACAAGAAAAAAATTCAGATCTTTTATCTTAAGATCAAATCCAAATTCAAATCTTCTAGCTTAAGACCTTAGGCAACTATCTGTAAGATGAACTTAAATTTCAGGGTATTTTAGACATAGAAATTAATCAACTGTATATGTATTTTGGCTTTTAGTAATGTCCTTTATGCCCTAGAATATTATATTATGTTGAGCCTCCTTGGCCCTTTCTGGCAGTGAAAGATTCTCAGTTTCAGTATGACTTGTTGCTAGTGACTTCTGTAATTGAACCCAGGACCTCCACAAGCAAGCAAATACTCTACCACTAAACTACATTCCTAGCAGGTGGTGACCTGGATTATTTGTCTAAATGAGTAATCATCATATTTATCCCCTGAAAAGCTCTTCTGACTTCTTTCAATTAATATGTTTAGGTGGAATTTGCTATGAAATTCTAACATATAAGGAGTTGAGAGTTATATTTTACTTCTTAAGAGTGGAATAGCTGTATAAACTATTTGAAATTCTTTTTTATTATTTTGCCTCTTTGTGTTACACTAAGTGATGCTTATTGGATATTTCTGGCTCTACACTTAGGAACTACTCCAGACAGTGCTCAGGGGGCCATATGTGAGCCAGGGATTAAACTATGGTGGGTCATGTGCAAGGCAAACAACCTACCTGCTGTACTGTTGCTCCGGTTCCCGCTATTCCTGAGCATGTGGTATTTGTCTCTTCTTTACTGTTTGTTTGCTGTCATTAGCTTAGATTAGCATGGGTTCAGATGTAATTGCAAGCCAGCCAAATATAACATTTGGGATATAGATATTTTGATGTTACATTATTAATTTATAATAGAATTCTATTATATATAATCTATTTCTCTCCATATAATATAATTCTATTATATCTATTATATCATAATAGAATTATATTATATTTAATTATATGTTTATAATTAAATATATAAATTATATATTCATAATTATATATTATATTCAATTGTATTATTATATTTAGCATAATAAATTATATTGTTATAATTCTATTAAAATAGAACTATGATAACTTAGAATTATAATAATTTATGAATACTTTGTTTTGCTGCTCAAAGTGTTTCAAATTTTGTCATTACTTTTGAGTTACTAAAATTAAAGTTTTATTTAAATTTTTTTTGCCTCCTCTATAGGTAATCCTCTAAATTACTTCTATTGCCTTTGTATCCCACCTTGCTTTATTTACCTATTAGATAATTTTACATTATTATCTTTTAATTCTCTATAGAAAATTATGCTATTTATGAGTATTTTGTCTTCAAACTTGTTTAGTTTTATTTTCTCATTGTATTGCTTTAGATAGAACTTCGAGCACAATTTTGCATAGGAGTGAAAAAATAAAAGACTTACCTTGATTCCAATCACAGAAAGCATTTCATTACTCCCCATTTGTTGGATGACAGATTTAGCTAGTTTGGGAGCTTTTCTGTTTTACCCACTTACAGCTTAATCTATTTATATGTTCTTAAGCCAAGGTTCATTCTAATGAGACCTCTCTTCTATGTAAACACTGATAGAGGGTGTGGCAGTTACAGAAGTAACCTTGACTCTGAATAACTTCTGACTTATTATACATCTACTAAGACTTCTATGTTTTCCATATTGGGCACAGCTCCTCTTTATTTATTTTTTTTTTTTTTTGGGGGGTCACACCCGGCAATGTTCAGGGGTTTCTCCTGGCTCTGCACTCAGGAAGTACTCCTGGCGGTGCTCGGGGACCATATGGGATGCAGGGATTGAACCTCGGGCCGGCATGGGCCAGCCGTGTGCAAGGCAAACGCCCTACCCGCTGGGCTATCATTCAGGCGCCACAGCTCCTCTTTATACCCACTGCACCCAGCGTGAGATAGTTAGAATTTACTAACTACCACCTGGCTACATTGAGACTATCTTTAAGATTATATGAAGGATCATGCTAGTTTGCCCTCAAGCAGGCGAGTGTGACCCTTTCAGTATACAGAGAATAAGATACTCAGAAATCGTCTTGGTGCAGATTATAAATAAGAAGGACCTTGTTCGTACCATCTAGATTACATGAAGCTCATGAAATTAAGATGTATTACTTTATACCAGCCTCCCCTCTTGCTCCAGAGAGGGGAGGCTGGAATAAAGTTTTACATAACAGATAATCTCAGAAGAAGGGATTAGTCCTTGATGTAACCTGTTGTTTATACCTATAATAGGGTGTGGCTCCACCCTTCTACAAGCTGTTTAGGGTTCTTTGTTGACAGGACATTCCTTGTCCACAGATAGGATTAATTTGGTGTATATAAGGGGACTGGTTTCACCGCTGGGATGAAACCAGTCCCAGCGGTTTAATAGTACAAAAGCTCTATCACTGCAGTCCAATATTAATGAAAGAACTCTAGCTCTGGTCAGAACTTAGACCCTACAAGAGAGCCTAAGTCTCCCACCAAAGAGAGAGAGGATCTCACCTGAGAGGAGTGAGATCAATAAATGCTTTATTTGGAGGTGTTTAAAAGAGTTTGCCTCCCGCTCGGCAAGAATGGCAAGCTTCTCCTGTTGTATTTGATATGCCAAATTGCCAAGTAACAATTATATTAGGTCATTCCCATGACCTAATATAATGGTTTGAGGCTCTTTATGTTTCTGTAGCAAGCCAATGCCCCTGGCTCTACTGGCATGAGACAGGATATATGGAGATATTACTGGTGCCCGCTCTAGCAAATAGATGATCAAAGGGAAGATCGTGATCGTGATCGTGATATAAGGGGACTGACTTGAGGCCCCCTTCTCCTTTTCCCTTTCTTTGGGGTAGGAATCCTCTCGGGTGAGATCCTCTCTCTCTTTGGTGGGAGACTTAGGCTCTCTTGTGTGGTCTAAGTTCTGACCAGAGCTAGAATCCTTTCATTATATTGGATTGCAGTGATAGAGCTTTTGTACTATTAAAAGCCTTTTTGGAACTGTGCCAGACTTGTGAGTTTTCATCCTTTCCCTCCAGGGGCCTCAGAGGTAGAAGAGAACTTCTGTCCTGACACTGTTGGGGGACCCCAGCAGCTCCCCAACACCCATTAAATAAAATGTCGGCTGCAGACACAATAAGCATTTTTTTATCAAATTGATAAAATTTCCGTCTATTTTTAGTCTAGTTAGAATTTAATTAAACATCAGTGTTGGGTTTTGTCAAGTGCTTTATTCATCAATTGATATCATTCTTCTTTTCATCCAGTTGCTATAGCTGAATGAATTACAAGAATAAAACAGGTTTGAAAATTCAGGATAAACTTTACCTAATCCATGTCTATAATGTTTTTATGAATTATTGGATCTTAATTTTCAATATTTGGGGAAATATATGCATCTTTGATACAACAGATATTAGAATATTTCTTGTACTTTTTACCTACTTTATACATAATTATATAATGGCCTAATTAAAAAGAATAATGATTTATTCCTTTAATTAAGATCTCTTAGAAATCATATGGAAAATGATATATTTTTCCCTTAAGTATTTTATATAATGTACTAATGAAAATATCTAGTGCAGTGATTTCTTCATTTTTATTTAATTTTAAAGAGTGAATAACTGTGGCATTTATTTGTTTGTCTAACCCCTGTAACTTCCAGTTACATAGGTAGTCAGGTGATCTTACCGCTTGTGTGAGCTTTAATGATCTGTCTCTGAAATTTAGAGCCTTTTTCCTTCTACTCCCATCACCCTTTTAGATATCACTAAACTTTCAAAGAAACAGCTTTTAATTGTGGATATTTTATCTATTATTTTCCTGGTTTTAGTTTTATTGATTTTGCCAACTTTAAAATGCATTTTCTTAAATTACTTTAAGTTTAATTGGTTCTTTGTATCATTTTTTAAAAGGTGGTGTTAAACAATGATAGAACCAAATCTTTAAACCACAGAATCACAACATTGAAGTCAAGAGACCCACACATTGTAACTTAGGTATGTGTCAAGAAGGCAGACTGGAGGGTGAGAGTGGCAGAGATATGGGAGGGAACCTGGGAACATTGGTGGAGGGAAGTAGAAACTGGTGTTGGGATCCATGCTGCAATAGTCTATGTCTAAAAATCAATTGTTAATAACTTTGTAAATCATGTTGCCTTAATACAAAATAAATTAAAAAAAATTCAAATGTAAATAATTATATGTGGCACTAGCAAACTTCATTAGATTTTAAGTCAGTAGTCATTATCCAACTAAAATATTCTATCTCTCCATCAGTTAAGACCACATACTAAGTGGCCAAAATGTCTCATTTGGTGTTTGGCTCATACCCAACAATGCTCAGGAGCTACCCCTGGCTTGGTGCTTGGGGCCTCTCTCTTTGGTGCTTGGGGGACCATGTAGTTCTGGGAACAGAATGCAGTCACCCCCATGCAAAGCATGTGCTAAGCACATTGGTCTATTTGTTTCCTAAGTTTTTATTGACTGCATTTGTTCCCTAAATGACTACTGTGTTATCAATCCTTTTTGGACATAGATGACATGGATCACATAAAATTCAATTGCAGCTTTCCATCCATGTAGTGCCTTTTCTCTAAAATAGATAATTTCTTCTTTATGAGCTAAGAATGTCAATGGTGTATCTTTGTTGGCTATTTCCACCACACACAATACTGTGAAATAGAAAATATTCAATAAACATGTTATCAATAATTCTAGCTTATGCATTCTGGCAGCATCAATATAAATGAAATCAGACAATCATCTATTCCACATTGAAGGAGCATGTCTGATCAGCTTATTTCTGAAGAGTGAAAAATAACAGGGAAAGATTAATGATGACAGTAAATTAGATAGAAAACTTCCTCCTCCAGAGTCATAGGAAACCTGTACTAGGAAGATAAAACCTCAAAATCTTAATCTCAGTCAGAAAAATATTTACTCCCAAAACATATGAAAGTTTATTATGCTCTTGTACCATGGCAGGGTTCTCCCTCCCTTGATTATCTGGAGTGAAAGTCGATCCAAAATCCACATCCCTTTCCTGTGAGGAGAAGAGAAAGTTCTGCAGAAGGGGCAAATCAGGTCACACGCTAACATGCTCTCTAATTTAAAGTTGCATGGTTCTCATCAGGAAAATGAAATTAAGTGCATTATTTATGATGTCTGCTTTTGAAGTGATAGGTAATTCATATTCATTCATTTACTGCCGTTCACATCAGGTAATCCTTTTTCTAAAAAAATATGAATGTGTGAACAAAATCTATTGTTTTGCCTTCTTAAAGGAAACTGAAAATGATCAAATAATACAAGTAGTCTTTCCTTATAAATATTTGAACTAAGCTGTAAAGAATGTGGTTAATCAGTCTTAGTTGACAGATGTGATGTGTTTGGTGGTTGAGAGTGCATGAGATATTCTATTCAGTTGTGAATGGTTGTGAAATGCTGAGTTCTGTGCCAGGCACAAGGCTACGGAGTTTAGATTAATTTTATGATTTAGCTACAAAACACCAAACAAACAGCATATAAAGATAGAAAGGACCTCTAAAGTAAAAGATGTGAGTAAAGAGAAGACCAAAAATAGCTTGCCTATTGCACCCCAATATGTATTCTAATTACGCTCTTTCCATTGTGGTTTCCTTATTTTAATGATACTTACTAAGAGCATTACAGTCTTGGAATATCTGTTCCCAGGACCAGACTTGTTACAATGGCAGGAAGGGCATTTACCTTACATGTGGCCCCCTATATTTGATACTTGGAACACCATGTGGTTCCCTGAGCTCACTAGGAATACTGTTAAGGCTTATAAATAAAGGAAGAGGAGGGAGAGTGTCAGCTCCCCCTCAGGGGGTCCTAAGACCCAGGCTTAAGGGACCCCAAAGGACTCCAAGGTCCTAGCAGCACTTGGGGCAACAATGCCAGGGTATAGTGGGGTCCTGGACTATACTCACAATCCAGTTGGCTGATGGCGGTTCCCCTGACCATTTGATGGATGAAAGAATAAGACCAGAGTTTCCTGAAGATGACTTTGTAATCCGTCTTCTGCTGCGTTTTACTCTACCTCACTGCTGGCTGAAGGAAACTCTCTCCAGGGACCTCCTGGCTGTCTCCTGGAATGTTCTCTGGAAGACTGCTCTCTTTGGGGCATCTGTGCAGGCTCTTCTTTTCAGGGCCTCTCCTGGACATCTTTGTTCAGGGCATCAGTTTTCAGGTCCTCTCCCAGGACTGTTATTTTCAGGACCTCTTTTCTTAAGTACTTTCTGCTCATGGATTTTCTCTTCAGCATCTCTTTTCAATCGACTCCTTTGTTTATCTATGTACCCTATCACTGTTTCCCTAAGTTTCACTGTTTTACCCTGTTGCCTCTGATTCTCTGTGTCTCTGTCTCTATTTCTTTGTTTCTCTGTTTGGTCTTTTGCCCTGTTGTCCTGATGCCCTGTTGCCCTGTATCCCTGAGGCCTTGGTGCTAGTACTAGGGGCTTAGTCACCAGGCCTTGTGGCTCATATGCTGGACCTTTGGGACTAGACACCAGGAGCAGTGCAGAAGAAAGCTTTTGGCACCTCTGGGTGTGGCCCATAAATGGAGAAAGAAGGAAAGGAAGAGAAGGAGGGAAAGAAGAGGGAAGGAGGGAGGGGAGGAAGAAATAAAGAGAAAGAGAAAGAAAGAAAGAAAGAAAGAAAGAGAAAGAAAGAAAGAAAGAAAGAAAGAAAGAAAGAAAGAAAGAAAGAAAGAAAGAAAGAAAGAAAGAAAGAAAGAAAGAAAGAAAGAAAGAAAGAAAGAAAGAAAGAAAGAAAGAAAGAAAGAAAGAAAGAAAAGGAAGGGAAGAAAAGAGAAAAAGAAAAAGAGAGAAAGAAAAAAGAAAGAATATCTTCTGAAATATTTGGTAAATATTTCTGTGTGAAGAAACAAATGAAAGAAGAAATTAGTTTCAAGGATGCTACAGAATACTAAAATTATAAATATGAATTGATGAAAATATCTACTGTAAAGCAATTTTAGTTTTCTGTTGAAATCTTGTGGAATCTGGAAGAAGCTGCTATGGAGATTAGTAGAAAATGTCATAGAAACCCCCAAGAAGGGAACCATTAAGTAAGATTTGAAGTAGCTAGATAGAGTTACAGGGAAAGTTATTATCTGATTTGAACTTTAAAGATTAGCAAGAGTTTTTCAGATGAAAACTAGATAATGATATTCTCAGCAGATGGATTAAAATCTAAAAACACTTTGAGAGAAGACAGAGTTCAGTGCTTACGGGGGGGGGTGGTATTCTTATGTAAATAGATAATAAGAACAGTATTTGATAAGACTGCCAAGAAATATGATGGGAATTTTATTTATATTCTCTAAGTTTGAATTTTGAAACATTGAACACTGCTATGCAATACATTCTCAATAAAAAATTTTCTCCATGAATCTCCCGTGCTTTCATGTAATGAGGAGGTTCTTCAGAGATTAATGTTGACTCCTATAACCATCCCATAGACATCACACTGGTTTCTGAATGGTAGAAAAGTCAATGTCAAGAGAGAGCACCTGCCTGAACTCAGCTAGGGATGATATTATAGGTCCAAGGATCCAAGGTTCAACGGATTAGTTTACTAACTAATAATCCAAGGATCAACTGAAAAGTCAAACCATCAGGAATTGTCTTTCCATGAGGAAGAAGAAAAATGGTGAAATCAAAGCATGAAATTAGGGAGGAGGTTCATGTCTCAAGCAGGGATTAAAATCGTAGTTATGAAAGGAATGCTTATTCCCAAGTACATTAATTGATAGTCAAAATAATTTTCTCAACACCACAAGAGAAGCTTGAGTTCTATCAGCTCAAATGTGTCCTTGAGGAAGCCCTAGATAGCTGCATATATTGTTTGTTCCTGTGAAAACCAGAGTTTAAGCCTCCATTTCCCTTTCCTTCTAAAATATATTTAAGAAATCATGCTTTTTATTTTTTTAATTTTTATATTATACACAATATAAATCTTGCTTTTTAATAGTCTTTCTCCCTTGCTTTGAAAGCTTCTACCCCTCAAGACCAATGGTGAAAGTTCTCACCACTGTCTAAGAGATTTCTCTGACATTCTGTCATCAAGGAAGGTCAAGGAAGTTTTCTGAGAATCACTGAATGTGGGCAGTGGGGCACCAGGGGATGTTGGAAAGGGGAGATTTTGGAGCATGACTTTAATTAGAAACATAGGCACCTAATCCGAAACACCAATCCTTCTTCCATCCTCCCCCACACACTGATTTTTTTGGAACACTATAGCATTAAAATAGCCTCCTGACTTTTCGTTAAATTCTAATTGATTCAGAATACACCAACATGTCTCTCCCCTAATATACTAAGGAGTCTAAATGAAACCTGTTTCATTCATTTCACTTCTAACATGTGACTAGTGCCATTTTGGCCTCTTATGTCTTTGAGACTAGTCATTTATATCCCCCTCTCTGGTACAATCAGTTCTAGCCTATAAAGGGTAACATGTAAATTTTTGCTGAGTGCTTTTTAAAATTACTTTGTTACTAAACATTGCTCCAGTCAAGGAGAAGTGACACTAGACAGAACGTTCTCTGTGTAATGGAGAACACTTAATCTGTGTAATTAAAATTTGGTTTCGCAAAGCACTGTGCTGCCTTGGGTTGTGCTCACTTGGTAGCAGTTATTAACATCAACAGTTCTTACCTAGCAGAGAGAGCCGCCTCCTGCCGAGGGGATTTCCTGGCACTTTAAAAGATCAAACAAAATGATTTCCACATCACTTATTGCAAATATGCTCATTTGAATCCTGATTTCCTCTTGCTGTTTGGGGTGATTCTGTTAATAAGATGCAAGGTGGAAGAACACGGTGGGGAACAGGGATGGAGTGAAATGGCTACCTTTTATTCAAAGGCAGGGCTGCTTCTGTGTTTGGCTTCATATGGTGAGATTTTTTTTCTCCTGGAACCCTGGGATCCCTCAGTTTGAGTGGAGGTGGATTAATCCTCACAGGCTTATGTGTTTGTGACCACGTGGTGAACAAGAACTTCAGAACATTGTGCATTTCCCAACCCTGCAGCATTTGCCAATGCTTGCAAATCCAAACTCTCCTGAGAACTCCTTATGTGTAAGATACCACCCCCTGTCCCCATAAGAACTAGGGGTGTTGATGGGAAACAAGTTCACTTAGAGAATAAGGATGATAAAAGAGTTTAGAGAAGCAGAGCAGAGAATAGCCAATGGCATGGCTAAGTCTTTGACCTTTGGGGAAAATCACTGTTATTAAATCAAATCCAGAACATCTCAAGATGCCTTGATGTAGGTGGGCCTCACGGCTGGCTTATGTGAGGCAGGAAGGGGAAAGAGATGGTCACTTTCTCCCCAGCTGCCTCTGCCGCCTGGGACACTCTGGGCAGGTTAAGGGCTGATAAAAGGCAAGTCTGTCCTAGGCCTTATCCAGGGTTTCCTCAGGGTTCTTGTCTTCCTAGAAGAAAAGAATTTTCAGGAGTAGATGAGCAGTGAAGTAGAACAAATTTTATTATGGAGGTTTTAGGAAGGGGAAGGAGGAGGGGAGGAGAGAGAGAGAGAGAGAGAGAGAGAGAGAGAGAGAGAGAGAGAGAGAGAGTACACATCTCAAGAGGGGAGATGCGGGTGACACACGTGTTCACACACCACATGTGCTTGGTCACTTGGGCTCAAGCATCACATGGGCTCAGACAGCATTAGCGCACCGTCCTTTGGTCAGGGCGGCTTTTATAGATTTCTTCCCAAGCTACTCCCATATGGGGCTTCAACCTAGGTTAAGGTCTGTTGCTAGGGCTATTGCCAAATGGAGTAGACTTTGGGAGTAGTCTTCTTTGAAAATTTCCTTTTCTTGACCTGTTTCTGCTGGATCTTGTGGAATGTAACCGGATTAAGGGGCTAGGCTGAGACAAATTGATCCAAATTCCTCAAGGTCTATTGAGGTTTAATGGGTTTCATCAAGTCTTGGTTCCTGGTTCCAAAAAGGTGACTCTGGACAACCTTAGGGCAAGAATTCACTGCCATGTGACCCCCCTGTCTGCCTGCCTACATCACCTTCAGGTGCAAAGGTGATCTATTATTGTAACAACTAAATGATTCCCTCTGACTCAAGGCCCTTGGAGGTCAATGCACTCTCACCACTTGTCCACTGATAAAGCTTTCCAAAGTGACCTGTTTTTTGGCAGGCAAATGGGGCGCAGAGCAGTAAGGGTCTTTCCCATCAAAGGCATAAATGCACTGGAGTAGACAAGAAGAATTTCAGCTTTTTCCTTTTTCAGCACTAAGGCTATGAAACCTAGAACTGCAAATATGAACACACTGCCCACAGAGAGACCATGGAGATTATAGGGAGTGACTTAAAACTCATTTTAAGGCAGTAGAAACTACACTTTTAAGAAAATTAAGAGGCCAGGTTTCCACTGAGAAATAAAAACTGCCTCCAGAGTCAAGGTGACTCCTCAAAGGACTAGAATTATGGGACACACGTGGGAGTTCACAGTCTGGGACCATCTTAGTCACTCGCACAGGGCTCCGGGTGAAGCCCTGCAGCACTCCCCTGTGCCCACCGCAATCTTCCGCCACTCCCCAAACAAAATAAATAAAACTGGCCTCCACCCAATATCAGGGTGCACAGAGAGGATGGAGGATCTTTGCCTGTGTTTGCTTTTCCCTTTCGAGAGGCGAGTGTTTCTATTATATCACAATTTAATTTATAAACTAAAGTTTCACTGCTCATATGCAACCAAATCCATACAAATGTATGCATGTATGTGCTACATAGATATACTAGTAACTTTCAAAAATATGCAATGTGTCTAATCTTTAATAATCCACACCATTTAAATACATGGCATTGGTTTACAGGCATTTGCATATAAAGGAATGAGCTATATTGGTGGATATATGGATACAGACATATGTTGCACTAATGCCAAATAAATTTTTAGTTTTGTGAGTTTACTTTAATAACATTAAACTTTACAAAGTCACTTGATCATAATAAAATATTAATTCAGGATAGTAAAAATAATTTTGGTTCATTGTTTTTACCTCATCCAGATAATATTTAATTTCTTATTTTTACTCTATGACTTGCTATTCTCTCATTGAGGTTTTGAATATATTGGCAATAATTTTAAATAGAGGAAAGGAATGAGAAAAATAGCTAAGTCACATTCATTGTTGAGACTGTTATTCAGAAACATAAATCAAATGATCAGATTTTTTTCCTGTCTATAAGTGGTAGTCTTAAAAGTTATAACACCTCTTATTTCTCAACTGGTATGTGTTAATGAGACTAAATTATACACTGCTTGTCCTTGGCATCAAATATCAAACAGATGAATATTGCATTAGGTTTATAATTAAGATACTATTTTGACATTGAAAGCTCTTGGTAGTTTGGATCTCAATTATCTTTCTGAACCTGTGTCACTGTGTTTGAACAAACACAGCACACTTATTTCAGGTTTATAGATTGACATATAGTATATTATGCATTTGTACCCTGAAAAACTTAAATTTATTTAGCACTGATATGGCCATCTGATATTTCAATTATGTTTTAATGAAATAAGAGTAAACATTATAAATAAACTTCATATATGGAAACATTTAGTCAAATATAGACAACACAATAAGAAAATACTAGAGGTATTTTTAGGATTTACACAAAATGAGTAATATTCTTGCATAAGTTTCCATGGAAGGCTATGCTTTATACCAACAGGGTGCCATTGCTAAAGATATTTCTAAAACTATTTTTGGGATTTTCTTTGATGTTAGCTCTTCCCCCCCATATTAACCAGTAACAACCTTTGGCAAAGCCTCATCCTCTATGAGCTGACTGAATATCTCAAAACAGCCAAAGACATTTGAAACCAGGACTAACAGAGATGAGTGGCTGGGACGAGGGCTAGGACACTGCCAGGAATCAGTGACATGGAATTTTATTTTTCTTATTTTTTCTCTGTGGCTTTTAACCTGTGCCTGGATTCAAGGCTACATGCAGAGTTTGCCACGA
>JAJIBD010022632.1:0-50778 GCA_021461705.1 Cryptotis parvus | reverse complement strand
GGGTTTTGGGAGTGGGCCCGTCGCCTCTGGGGTCCCCGGAAGCAACTGGATGAGACTTCGCCCATCACACTAGCCACCATTTTTGCTGTCCGGATGCTGGGAAACTGCCTCATGACCAGATCAACAGAGCAAAGCCAGCTCGGAGCCCAGGTAGGCGGCTCCAAGAGGCGGGAATCACTGGGAAGTCGTCAGATAGAGCGTGGTCGTCCCTCCCCCTCCATCTTGTCGAGCCTGGTGGCCCCTGCCGGGAGCTGCACGCGGGCCAGCATACAGGGCCTCACGGATGGCTGGGGAGGCTGGGCGCCTCGGCTCGCGCCGGGCCTAGCTGACCATGGAACCCCGAGGAGGACAGATGGGTTTTGGGAGTGGGGCCCGTCGCTTCTGGGGGTCCCGAAGCAGCCGGATGAGACTCCGCCCATCACACTAGCCACCATTTTTGCTGTCCGGACGCTGGGAAACTGCCTCACGACCAGATCAACAGAGCAAAGCCATTTCGAGCCCAGGGTCACGGGGGCCGCAAGCGGCCACGGGTCCACTCAAAATAGTGGAAACAGTAATGTCTTTTAATGCACTGCATTCCACGAAGAGCAGGAAAGTTTGTTGGGAAGGAGATATAAAGAGGAAAGAAATGACATACAGAACCTGCCAAGTGGTTGAGGTGCGGGAGGGGGAGGGAGGTGGGGACATTGGTGATGGGAGATGGTTTTGGGCGGAGGGTGCAGTGCGTGTTGGAACACTGTAGAACCAAAGATCTACATGAGCATCTTTCAATTAAAAAAAAGGGTGGAATCTACCACAAACATGTGGGAATCAGTGGTTAGGTAAGACAGAGAAGGGAACAGTGTGCTAATATTTGTCAAAAGTGATAATACCAGCCTAGAACTGAGCATTGAATATAGGAAAAAGATATACATGATAATCTCTAAATGTATGTATTGCAATCCACAATGTGTAAGAGAAGAGAGAAAGAGAGAGAGAAGAGATAAAGAACTTGCCATAGAGGCAGGCTAGGGGGAGGGGAAGTGGGGACATTGGTGGTGGGAAATGGGCACTGGTGGAGGGATGGGTGCTGGAACACTGTATGACGGAAACCCAAACATGAACATCTTTGTAATTGTATATCACATGGCGGTGTAATAAAATATTAAAAAAAAATAAAGCACAAAGGGAGAAAGATGAAGGCTTGGTGGTATCCACTGTACCAGTAGCCCTTCAGAGAAAGTCACGGGAGGCCTGGCCCCTCTTTTCTATCTGCCAATACACTTAACCACTGTGTTTTTCTATCTTTGAATCAAAAAGAGTCTTGCCTCTTCTTGACTTAGTTTTGTTTTTTTTTTTGGGCCACGCCAGGCCTTACTCAGGGCTGGCTCTGTTCTTGGAGATCACTCTTTATGAGCTTGTGAGACCATATGGATGCTGGGGATTGAGCCTAGGTCAGCCCTGTGCAAGGCAAACGCCCTACCAGCTGCACTGTGATTCTGGCACCCCTACTTGACTCAGTCGTCCCACAATGTGTGATTCAGCTACTACAGAGGAAAAAAGTTAGCACCAGAAACCTTTCTGGATTTATTGTAAGAAGTCTCTTTCCACAGAAATGGCCAAGAGCGTGACCTGGCACAGAAGAGGATTGTGGCTCTATTTTGAAGGCACATTGCCTGTAAAATAACCCAGCCATGAGGAAAGGACCTCATCCTCAGCCCTGTGCTTGTTTTCTTAGGAACTTGAAAGGACTTCTCGCTGAGTCACCTTAGCTACTCTGAGTCATTTCTGAGACTCCAGGAGAGCAGAAGCAGGACAGAGAAGTAGGTGACAAAAAAAAGGCCTGACCCGTCATCTTGTGACTCTTGCCTGCATTAGTCATCCCAGGATGTGTTTCCGGGAATTCTCTGACCTCCAGGAACCCCTGCAAGAGCTCACCTTGCTCTCCCAAAGGAACATCTGTTCCCTGTGCAGGAGTGGAGTGTGCTGCTGCCCAGAAAGCCAGGCCTCCACCATATGATGTGGCCTCTATCTGCTCCATCCTGATACCTGACACTGCCTGTGTCCCCTGCTTCTCTCTGCAGTGTCTGAATTTGGGGATCCTTAGGGAGACCTCTTCCACTTCCTTCTTGGCTTGTGATCCTACAGCTTGTATGGCTCCTACGACTTAAGCCTTGAACTAAGTGGACTCCTGCAGAAGCCCCTTTTAAAGGTATTTCCTTCCTGGGGAGACTTCTCGATGGGCATGTGCAAGTTTTGTGGAGTTCTGTTTTTTAGAATAGGTCCCTGAAGTTTTGCTTTCAGTACTTGGTAGTAGCATAAACTTTGGCCAATGAGCTTAACCATTTTAATTCTGCTGAGTACTGGAAATTGTGATCATTCCAGAGAGTTCTGATAATGAAAAGAGATATTTCTAGAAAGTACTTGTCAGAGTACCTAACACCAATGGCATATTGAGTTACAGTTTCTAGCATTATATCTTCATGGGTGTGGGAGTGTATAATGTATATTTTGGAATAGTACAGAGCACAGAGATTAAGGTTCTTGTTTTGAATGCTGCCAGACCAAGTTCAATCCCCAGCACCACAGTGTCCCCCCAAATACTTCTGGGAGTAGCTCCAGTACAGAGCTGGTTGTAGCCTCTGTGTACCACTAGGTGTGGCTGAGGTCCCTCCAACTTCAAATACAGAAAAAGAAGTTTTCTTTGAAGCAACCATGGGTGTATATCACTGAAATCCCCATAACTGCCATGAGTGTCTGAGCCTTCAAAACTGAGCCTGGCCTCCAGTCCTCTGGCTGGTGTCTTAGGCCAACTGGACACTGGTATGGGGAAGAAGTTCAATGCTTCGGACCAGGAGCGCTTGTCTCGAGTGCAATGGGTGTACGCTGGAGGAGAAAGCCAACTCTCCGCCAGTCTTCAGCCAACTTGCTAAATGCAAGATCTAAAGTGACAGAGTGACAGCAGTATCCTGACTCCTTAACTTTGTATCATTGGACGACTGCAGAGCAGTTTCACACGGAAGTCTTTGGCCCCAATTTACAAGCTGCACCCAATTCACAAGCTGTGCCTTCAGAGTTGAAGGTTGGACACGAAATAGCAAACAGAAGCAAGGCAGACACGCACTCACACCTGGCTGTTAGGAATGAGCAAAACAGATGCCCGGGAAGTCAGGGAGAATTTGTATATGAATGCAGAGTCTTATGGATTTCCCATTCTGACTCCAGCAGCTCCTAGAAGACTTTCAAAGTGAGGGAGAGCCCCCCTTAGGATTGCTGCAGCAGCTGGGCACCTGCGTGGGGAGCCACACCCGGCCGTCCCGGGAGGACTCTGATTTATGAAGAGTGGAGTCTGAGCTCAGCTGCATTCTTGTGGCTGGGATCAAAAGGGCTTTCTCTCACTGACCGCAGATCACATCCCAGGAATCCTCCCTAGACAGAACATTCCTGAGAACGAATGCAGCCTTGGCCACAGACCATGGTGTGGAATCAGAGCAGAGGGCACATCTCCAGAAGGATGGCATTTTTAGTTTAGAAACTAAAGTAACAGTTTCTTGCAGCTCCTTCCGCCAACACACACACACACACACACACACACACACACACACGAGAATTACCGATTGGGAGGAAATTATAATCTTTCCCTCTTGCCTAAAGGCAACCTGTTTAGTGGAAAATGAGCTCAACTGAATGTTCATCCTGACAAATGACTTCACTTCTTTGGGACTTAGTCTTTTTATTTGTGAAAAGGAATGTTGGATTAGAATCAGAGGCACTGTTCTTTAGGCTGTTTGTCACAGTCCTTACTATTCCCTATTGTACTATATAGGGATTGCTTCCCGCTTTTATCTACCTCCAGATCCCATTAGGATTTTGAATTTACAATCTTTAGACTAGAAAATCTTTAAATCCTGCCCTCCACCTCATCTCTCAGCTAATACTTCTTTGAAAAATTGTATTTGTTTATTTTTTTATTTTGGGGGCCACATCCCACCCAGCTGTTCTCAGGGCTTAATCCTGGGTCAAGATTATAACCTGATTCAAGGATCACTCTTGGCAGGTCTCTGGGGACTATATTGGTTGCCAGGGATTAAATTTAGGTTGGGCACACACGAGGTTAGCACACTACAAACTGTACTATCTTTTCAGCTCCTTGAAAATCATAGTTGTGCATAGACGTTCATAGTTCTATAGGTAGGATATTTGAGTTCATGGGTATAGGGCTATTATGTGTCTTCTTGACCAAGTTGTCAGAGCAGAAGGAGGAGGGAGAGACACAGGTAGGGTTGGGTGGGGTCTTTCTTGATGGAGGCATGCCTAGCAATTCATTCCAAAGCTGATAAGAGTGTCAGTGGTGTGTGAGAAAACTTGCTTACAGGGTCACACATTCAAGATATTCTATGGTTGGCTTTTCCAGTTTAGTCTCAAGAGTTGGCGAGCTCACTTGCTTTAGGGCAACTTGTTCCTGAAAGGGTCAGGAAAGTTGTGCTTTTTCGTCCATTGGGGTGTGGAAGCCTGGCAAAAGAGAAGAAAGAAAGGAATGAGGAGTGTTCAGCTTTCTTCTGCCAGCCAACTTCCCTTCTTCAATTTCCAGTTGTCTACATCTGTAATAATAAGGAGGGAAAAATCCTCGATATAATAGGAGTTCCAAATCTCCCTTTGGAATATGGAAGAGATATTGAACTGAAAATAAGTTTGTGTAAGGCAGAGGGAGCTGATCAGTCCTCCCTTTGTTTTTATTCCATTTTTGATGAAGTCACAGCCAAGAATTTTGTTTGATAAAGAAATAAATTGTGTCATACTTGTAAGTCAAAGGAGATTGCAACAGTTATATTTTAAAAACAGTTAACACAAATATGAATAGTTGTATCTGGTTTGTGCATTCTATTTCTGGTATAATAGCTTAAAGTTGTATTTGGATAAGATACCTTATGGGGGTTAAGATGCTTGATTGCCTTACATGTGGTTGATTCTGGTTCACTCTGGCACCTCATTGTGGTCTTCCAAGTACCACCAAGCATGATCTTAGAGCAAAGAATGAGAAGTAAGCCCTGAGCACCACCAGGTGTGGCCCCTAAACTCAGTTTACCCACCTCCCCAAAAGGTTATGTAAACTATGGAATATATATTAATTAACCCCTTGTGTATTTAGCTTATTAATACAGTTATATATCACTGTATCACTGTCTTCCCATTCATCATCGATTTGCTCAGTGGGCACCAGTAACATCTCCATATGACCTGTCTCATGCAAGTAGAGCCCAAGGGCACCTGCTTGCTCCAGGAACATAAAGAGCCTCAAACCATTCCATCAGGTCATGGGAATGAGATCTGTAATTGTTACTGGTATCTAGCATATCAAATATGACATGGGTAGCTTGCCAGGCTCTGCTGTATACCTATTAAAATCACCTGCCATATAAAATAACTTAAGTTAGAAATATATTTTACTCTAGCAGTTTATGGAATAATTTTATCAAAACATATCTGTATCTGTGACATCCTGGCCTTCTTTATGAGTCCTCTGATAGGTCTTGGCAGAGAACACCATCCCTCACCTCTGTCTGTTTTAGACGTAGCAATGTGTCAAAGCTTTCCCCCAAATCACAGTTAGCCATTTATATAATACTAGGGCGCTATTTTGTTTTTTTTTCATTTATACACAAATAATTGTGATCTAAACTATGTGATATTAACTCTGTGAGTTTTAACATCTTTTAAGAACCTCCTTTACAAGGACATAACATATTTGTAATTCATCTGGGTAAAAAGGTTTTATGTGTCTTTCTTTTTCTTTTATTTTTATACACTGCTCTAGGGACCAGGGAAATAGCTCAAAGGGCTCTAGCCCTTGTAAGTTTGAAACTCCACATTTGATCGCTGGCATTTCCTGGACCCTCAGAACCACTGGGTATGACCGTGGTAACCCTAGCTACAGAACCTCAGTTTCACATTAATAGTTCCAAGTGTCAGGTCCATACAGCGAGGGAGGGTCACTCAAAAAACTATCTCTTTCTTTCTTTCTTTCTTTCTTTCTTTCTTTCTTTCTTTCTTTCTTTCTTTCTTTCTTTCTTTCTTTCTTTCTTTCTTTCTTTCTTTCTTTCTTTCTTTCTTTCTTTCTTTCTTTCTTTCTTTCTTTCTTTCTTTCTTTCTTTCTTTCTTCTTTTTCTTTCTTTTCTTTCTTTCTTTCTTTCTTTCTTTCTTTCTTTCTTTCTTTCTTTCTTTCTTTCTTTCTTTCTTTCTTTCTTTTTTTTTTCTTTTTTTCTTTTTTTTTTTTCTTTCTTTCTCTTTCCTCCCTTCCCTTCCTTCCTTTCCTTTCCTTCCCTCCTTCCTTCCTTCCTTCCTTCCTTCCTTCCTTCCATCCATCCTTCCTTCCATCCATCCTTCCTTCTATCTCTCCTCTCTCTCTCCTCCCTCCTCCCTCTCTCCCTCTCTCTCCCTCCTCCATCTATCTATCTATCTATCTATCTATCTATCTATCTATCTATCTATCTATCTATCTATCTATCTATCTATCGAGATACTTAATTTTTTGTAGACAAACATTCCATGTCATTTTGCAGAAATTTGGGGCAAGAAACTTAGCCTTAGTTTCTCCATCTAAAAAAATAGAGGAATATGTAGTATTAAACAATATAAACTTTTTTTGCAAAGAAGTTAGTAATATAAGTATAGCTGGTTCAAGAGTAAAATTTATTCATCTTTTAAAATGGAAACTATGGCCAGGGAAGATAGTTCAATGGACTAGACCTTGTGTTTTGCAGATAGGAGGTCCTGCTTCCATCCCTACCTCTGTAAGGTCCCTGAGTACTGCCTGGAGGCAGTCCCCAAGCAAGGAATACCCCTGGAGCACCCCCAGGTGTGGCCCAAAAAACAAAAGAAACCTGTAAAGAGAAATTTGAGAGTAACTGCTGCTTTTTCAATGAGCAGCTGAGGTTACAGTGCATGAAACAGTCCTGTATCACTTGGGTCATTTTCTGCAGAATTTGTAAACCAATGGGATGAAAAGTTCTCTGCTTGTATAAATTCCCCATCTGCTATTTCTCACAACAGTTTTCCCTAAGGCATAAGTGACCGAAGCAGCAGGGTTAGTAGAGAAAACAGGTGTGTCTATTCAAAGGAGAAAGTCAGTGTATTCATGAAAATTATCTCCCCAGCACCATGGCCCCTCTCTAGCAGAGATTCACAGCCCAGGATCCCTTGTTGGAAGAGCCAGTACATTGCATGGACTTTCCAACCTGAGACTTGGCCAGTTCAGGATGGAAGTTGAGCCCAATCTGAACAGAAGGTTGAAATTCCTGCTCGTGCTCTGTGGTATGCAGATTTCCTTGGGTTTTAGCTCTCTGATATTTTTCTCAGTTTAGGGTTTGGAAACTGCATTTTGTCGTATAGAGCTATTCTGAAAGACGACTGGATGCTCTTGAAACTCAAGAGATTTTACAAACCAAAGTAACAGTGGGGTTGGCTTATGCTGAGGAATTGTCTCTCATATTGGGTGGATACCCTTATTAGCTAGATAAAATTTTTTATATAATTTTGAAAGAAGATACATAACTCTCCAGTGTATCAGGCATTCACATGCATGTTGAATGGATACAGTGGAAGCTAAAATATGGTAAGTCAGAAGGTTCCTTGGTGATCATGGAGAGTGATCTTTTTTATTTTATTTTATTTTATTATTTTTTAAATATATTTTATTATACCACCATGAGATAAACAATTACAAGAAATGTTCATGTTTGGGTTTCAGCCATACAGTGTTCCAGCACCCATTCCACCACCAATGTCCCCAATTCCCTCCCCCCTCCCCTAGCCTGCCTCTATGGCAGGTTCTTTATCTCTTTTGGAGAGTGATCTTGTTGATATTAACATCACTCTATTTAATCTGATGTGTTCCCTATATATAGTATTAGAATTACCTGCCCCAAAAAAAAAAAACCCTCAGATTCCCTTGGCAGTTCTGATAGCTTCCTAACATATTAGAAATTTTCTACTTTTTTTCTGTATTCTGATGATGAAGTAGTGAGTCTTGTGACTCATTAGCCCTCCCAGACTCACTGAACATCATCTCCTCATGTGTTGTTCATTGTGTTCATTGAAACATTGACAACTGTGAGCAAACCTAATTATTTTCTCATTTAAATACATATTTGGGGTGCATATGCTGCCAGAGCCCATGTGCTGCATGTGCCCATGTGTTGCTGCTGAGCACAGGTATTGCCTTCCCCATCTCCCCTCTTGGGATGTGTGTTCTCTGGGATGTGTATTGAGCTCTCTCTACTCTGGAGGAATCCAGAAGTTCTCTCTTGAGTGAACTTCTCTCTCTTTTCTCTCTCTCTTTCTTCTGTCTTTCTTTCTTTCTCTTTCTCTCCCTCAAAACTGCAAATAAAGCCAGTTTTAACTTCAAAAAACAAACAAAACATGACTAATAAACACTTTCTTTGATCTTGATCTCTTGAGATTTTTTATCTAGGAATTTGGAGGAAGAGCGCTTTTGTTTACTCTATCGCCTTGTAGAAGTTTGCTCTTACTAAATCTGTTTGTCACTTTGTTTTGAGGGATCATTACTGAAATCATTAAGTTTTTTTGTTTTTAGGTTTCCACCCTGGAGCTGGAGTGATAGCACAGTGGGTAGAGCATTTGCTTTGCATGTGGCTGACCTGGGTTTGATCCCTGACATCCCACATGGTCCCTCAAGTACCTCCAGGAGTCATTCCTGAGCCAAGAGCCAGGAGTAACGCCTGAGTGTCACTGGGTGTGACCCAAAAAGAAAAAATAATATTCCAACCCAATACCACCACCACTGTGACCTTCTTTTTTCCCAATGACCTCTCAAGACTGCCCCCATAGCAGGCCCTGAATAATTATTTTTATAATGAAATTGAAAACTTTTATTTTTTAACTTTTTTAAAAATTTTATTATGGCATGGTGAGATATACAATTACAAAGATGTTTATGATTGGGTTTCAGGCATACAGTGTTTCAGCAACTGTCCCTCCACCAGTGCACATTTCCCACCACCAATGTCCCCAGACTCCCTCCCCCCATCCCCCAGCCTGCCTCTATGGCAGGCACTTTGCCTCCTATTTTCTCTCTCTCTCTCTTTCTCTCTCTCTCTGTGTCTCTCTCTCCTTCTTTTTACACATTGTGGCTTGCCTTACACACATTTAGGGGTTATCATGTATATTTCTTTGCCTACATTCAATGATGCCCAAAATAATTTATTTTATGTTGCCTGTTACCACTAAATGGCTAATAGAATTATCAAAAATACTTTAGTAAAAGAAAATTTGTGAACATTATTATATCTCACCATGGGGACATTAAATCCTTGTCTGAGGATTCATAAGTTTGTTTATAAGGTTTAACTAGGCTGTTGTTGCCAGTTAAGTCTTCTGTGTTAATGTTTTTGTTAATTGAGTGTAGTTGACTTCTACATTACATTCTCATCCAATTTGGTGTGCTCTTACTGGGATGTTTGTATTGTAGCTTGGAGATGCCTCGTGGCTACAAATGTGGCTGAGCACTCCAGAAAATCCAGAAACATTTAACGGGGCAGTGAGTTCATATGGCAGTGGCAGTGTATCATGGGTGCGGCTTCAGGGGGCTTCTGGAGGCACAGGGGTGCTGTTGGTGGAGGTTGCCCACTCCCTAGTCTGAGAAGGCCTGGAGTTTTCCATCCAAAAATACCCAATGTACCTGAATTTTTTTAGCAATTTGGCATCTCTGTGGAGTTCAGTCATGAGGTGGTGGAATCCATGCCTTAGGCATGGCAGGGGCTGTTGGGATGTGAGTGAGGCAGTGGAGGCATTACATTAGATTGGGGACTTGGCCTATTTGCCTCTGGAAGTTGCCCCTGGTGTCTCATTTGGGCATCGGTGAGTGTATCTGAGAAATGTTGGCTGCTAGTTGATCTCTTCAGAAATTAAATAATGAGTTTCTGAAGAAGGGCAGATAGATGAACTTATATGACAGTGGTGGAAGTGAGTGTGGCTGCCAGGGCTGCTGGAAGTATGGGGGAGTCACCCACCCAACTCCACGTAGGCCCAGTGAGTAACTTTTTTAACCAGATTTCTTTTCTCCATAATTAAGTGAACAAAGTTTTATTCATTTCTACTCATCAGAAGGAGATTTGGAATGACTGTGGTCTGGGATTAGCCCGTCAATTAAAATGATTTTTACCTAATGAAGAATCTCCTTACAAATTGTTTCATCTTTTCAGAGACATTAAACTTATGTCTCCAAGAGTTCCAGGAGCAGTTTGAAACTTTATCGCTTTGTTTTCTCTGTCAAAATTAATTTTTACTGTTTTAAGAATCTTGTTCTCTACAGACTCTGCCTGTTACCTGTTCTTTAGTCCCTAGCAATTGCCAAAGAATCAAGTATGATAAGGTTACTCAGAAAATCTACAGAATTAGAGACTTCTGTGCTGGGTAAATTTTTTACTGATCTTCTTTGTAGTTTTGTGATGCTTCCTGAGCATCATTTGGTCTCCCAGGGAGATCTAAGAGATATCCAGAGTAGAAAATTCTTAAGTATTGGATTTAGAAATTGGTTTGTACTTGGAAAAGATTGGAGGAAGCAGGTGAGAATGCAGAAAAGGAGGCTGGAACATTCCTACTTCTCCTGCTTGAGCCCCAAAGGAAGTGGTCAAAGGGGGATCCCAGTTCTCCCAGACTCCTCCTTGGTCTTTCTGTGAAAGGTAACAACACTTTGACCTTCTCCAAAAGAATGCTCAGTATGCTGATTTAAGATACGGCTTTTATAACGTATTTTCTGATTCAAAAAAGATGTTATCCGTGGGAAATGTCACCAATGAGAGCTAACCCATATGAAGTTGTTCTGAAGAGGTTTTTTGTCCTTTAGTTCTGTTCTTTTATTTCTGTGGCACTCAAAGAAAAAAAGAGAGCCTGATGGTCTGGCAATCCTGTGCTTTTTAAGGGCCTGGCTTATCTGGTAGCAGAACATTTAGAAGATAAAATTGACACTTCATTTGAATCCCACCCCAGCAGAGACACGTTTTGGTGGCACTTGTCTTTGTCAAGGAATAGAATGAAATGTGTAAGCAACAGGTTTTTGTTTTAAAACAAGAACTGCTAAGTTCCTACTCTCATTCACCTTCTGTTACTGAGTCTGTTACTGAGTCTTGGGTGCATAGTGGCGGGTGGGGATTTCCAGGAGCTCTCCCCAAATTTCAATGCTTTGATCACACAAAATCCTTTGAACATCTGTTTATATACCACAAAGCTGCCTTTCCTCTCATGTTTAAAGCTGGCAGTGTAACTACAATTTTGTAATTCTGCAAAGGAAATGTAATGGGAAATAGTGTATCACTGTGTTTATAAAGAAGTGCAATGGAAACAAATACTAATGCATGGTATTTCTTTCCTGACATATCTGAGTTAGACATTTGCTAATTAGTCACTTCTTTGGGTTTTATCTCTGGAGGAAGACACAGTTTGCCATAGAAATCATACTGTGCTTTACTGAGTGCTAAGGTGCCAATTGAACTGGTTAGAGTAAATTATATTAACTGCGTTTGTAAGGGTTCTAAAACATAAAGTAATGCTGTGCTTATACAATATTGATTTTGTTTCATGGAAGTGGCTTCTCTTAGCAAGAATGAATGTTTTTCCCTAAATTAAAAGGATACATCTTTTTTCTTTTGGAGCATTGCATGTTGGTATTTGTGTTTTGTTTAATTAATATCCATTTATCTACATTTATTTTTCCACCTTCATTTCAATTTCTTTCTGCACTGTTGGGAAAGGGGGAGGGGCTCCTCACAACTTTGTTGCAGCGCCACCAGGAGTCGCACATTTGTGGAGGTACCAGGGATATACAGAAGTGTTTGGGGATTGCACACTGCAATGTGTATGTGGGGGTATGTGTGTGTGTGTAGTGGCGGGGGGGGGGTAAGGGGTGTTGGACCTGGGGACCGAAATAAAAGCCTCAAGTGTGCAAGGCAGTTTTTTCTAGCATCGAGTCACATAGTGGGCTCTTAAACTCTATTTTATATTATGAAATAAAGTTGATTTAGGGATTCAGATTGTTTACAACCCCCTGAGTTATAAACAATCTGAGTCATTCCTTATGTGTAAATCCTGGAGTCTCTGGTTTGGTGCTTGATACAAATTTCTAGACTTGGACTTGGTAATTCATGGGCTGGTCCTCACACTTTGACACATATTGAAAATCTGTCTCTAAATGAATGAATCAAAACATAGTCTTACCTCTATGTGTTATAAGCATGTTGATTTCCTCTCCATTATTTTATTTGTTGATTGTTACCTTTGTCTCTTTTCATGTGCTTCTCTCTGTTCAGCAATGGCTTATAATCACATTTTCATCAGTCACCTGGAAACTTGAGTATGAACCTCTTGTCTTACGGATTTTTTAAGTCTCAAGTCAGCTAAATGATACTTGCTACATATTTGCTGGGTATTTCGGTGATGAGGGTATCAGCTCTAGACATCTGACTGCCTGTTTGCCTGGACAGTGGAGAGCAGGAGATGGGAAGCTTTTTTTTTTTAAAATTTTTTATTATACCACCGTGAAACATACAATTACAAAGGTGTTCATAATTGGTTCTTGGTAATACAGTATACCAGCACCCATCCCTCCACCAGTGCCCCATTTCCACCACCAATGTACCCCACCCCTCCTGCCCACCCCCCATGCTGCCTTAATAGCAGGTACCCCAGTTTCCTCTCTTTCTTTCTCTCTCTCTCTCTCTCTCTCTGTCTCTGCATCTCTCTCCCTCTTATTTTACACATTGTGGCTAGCCCTGCAGGTATTTAGAGTTTATCACTTAAGTCTCTTTGTGTATATTCAATGGTGAGTTTTAATCTGCCATTACCATTTCCCACATTTAGTAAAACACTGGTATCTATTTATGTCGTATTAATGAATGCAGTCATTCTATATCTGTCCTTTTCCTTCTGACTAATTTCACTCAGCATGATAGTCTCCATGTCCATCCATTTGCAGGTAAATTTCATAATTTCATCTTTTCTGACAGCCGCATAGTATTCCATAGTGTAGATGAACCACAGTTTCTTTAGCCAGTCCTCTGTTCTCGGGCATTTAGGTTGTTTCCCTATTCTAGCTATAGTGAATAGCGCAGAGATGAATAAAGAAGTACAGATAGTGTTTCTGCTATGTGTTTTTCGGTCTCTCGGGTATATTCCCAGGAGTGCTATTGCTGGATCAAATGGGAGCTCAATATCTAGTTTTCGGAGGAATGCCCATATTGTTTTCCAAAAGGGCTGGACCAGTCGGCACTCCCACCAACAGTGGATCAGAGTCCTTTTTCCCCCACATCCACGCCAGCACTGGTTGTTCTTGCTGTTTTGGATGTGTGCAAGATGGGAAGCTTTGCTAGGCCTGGCAGGCTCTGGCAATCTGCTCTATTTCAGCTTAGACTTCAATCATGTATCACCCTTTTGGGATTTTAATTTTACTTTCCTTGCCACCAATTTACTTAGTTTTGAAATATCCAAAGGGCTGCAATTTTAAAAATAAAGCCTACAATTTTTATGGACATCTATTTGATGTTACTAATAGAAAGGGAGCAAATATTCTGAGGATTCCTCAGAGAGAGCAGAAAGTGAAGACTTGTAGTTTATCTGGAACCTCAAAGGAGGGAAAGGGCCTATTGCTAGGAACTGCAAATACTCCTATTCCTCTTTTAAAGAGACTGTTCTAGAAACCTGCCCGGGATTTCTCGTAAATCAGCATGGTGTTCAGAGTTCCGGTGAGGAGGCCTTTGGTGTCAATGTTAACATTCTCACTTTAACTTACCTGGGGGAAATACAGCAGTTTAAATAATCAACAAAGTGATTGGGAAATGCATGGGTCATTATTTCAAAATAGAAATACAATCGGGGTTGTGGGGGCGTGGAACGACGATTGGTCAGAGAGAAAAGAAATACAATCTATATTTAAAATAGTTTGTTTTAAAATATTTTATTGGCTGCACTCCACAAGGCTGTCAGATGTTGTTTATTTTCTATCAGAAACATTAAAGGTACGTTTTATCCTGCAGTAGGTATAAGAGATCCACTAGCTACATTTATTTCAGTCTCAAACTGCAGTTAAAGCATCATTCAAGTTTTATTTTGGTGAGGAAGACAGATGAAACAATAGGTTAGTAATTAAACTTTGGTCGATTTCTGAGTCACAAATATGAAACATGATTCTCATGAAAACCAACTAGATATAAATATTTTGCCAATTCTTTATTTTCTGTGACCCACAAGAAAGAAGGCAAGTTTATAGATTTTTTTTTCTGAGTTCAAAAGAAGAAAAAAAGCACTGATTTGTCTGAGTGACTTTTTATTTCAGTAGAACTCTTACCTCACTTTTGTTCCCTGGGCAAAAACTGTTCCGTGAGGCACAGCCACGTAAGCTGTCAAAATAAGACATACAGCCACGTATGTCTTATTTTGATTTACAGTTTAATTTTTAAAATTCTGGTTTCCTCCTTTTGCATGTGCTTTGATTTTTGACTGAAGAAAACTCTCTGGTTACTAAGTTGTAGATATGATTTGGCTTTTTCTTGTTAAATGTCTGTTGGCTTGGTTCACATAAACATTATTGCTTTGGAGTAACACTTTTGAACTTTTCAATTGCTGTCCCTTCATAGTTGGAACCCCTGATGATAGGACTTTTATATGCTCATAGAGATGTTCAGAGCCAGGACATAGAGGAGAAATAAAGGAGAAGAGAAAGGAGGACCAATGAAAGAATCTATTATCAGATCTTGGTTAGTTCTGAGCCAGAGCAATCCTTTATAAAACAGAAAAATCCAGATTGAACTAAATAGCACAAAAATTCTACTTCAGTGGGTTTCTGATAGTTTTGGCAGTCTAATTATTTTATATTGGGAAGGGGGATGGGTAATTTGGGGTCACACCTTTCTGCGCTCAGGGACTATTCCTGTGTCTATGCTCAAGAGTGAGCCTGGTGGCAATCGGGCGTTGTGTACAGTGTTGGGGAATTGAACTAGAGTCAGCCAAATGCAAGGTAAGCAAGTGCCTTAACCCCTGCAATATCTGGCACCAATGATGGATTTTGGCGCATCGCAAACTATAGGAAAATTAAAATGGTAAAGGACTGGGAAGATACCTCAATGGGATGAACTGCATAGATTGCATGCAGGAGGTCCAGGTTGGATTCCTGGCATTCCATCATTGTATAAGCACTGCTGGGATTGACTTGAGCATTGAATCAGTAGCTGTCCTCCCAAATCACTGGGTGTCACCCTATATGACAAATTAGAGAAAAGGACAGATTAAAATGTCAACAATACCATACTGAATATTTGGAAGTTGTAGAGACAGTAAATCTTAAAGAGTTCTCATCACATGGGTCTGGTGAGATAATACAGGGGTTAAGTCATTTGCCTTGCAAGCAACTGACCTCGGTTTGATCCCTAGCACCACATATGGTCCTTTGAGTACTGCCAGAAGTGATTCCTGAGTACAGTCAGGATTAAGCTCCGAGCACCACCAGTGTGACGCAACACCCCACCCCCAACCTCAGGACAAAATTGCTCTAAATGTGTATGATAAGTGTTAGCTTAGACTTATTGTGATGATAATTTGTATGTTTGTCTCTGAAACTAATAAATGACAAATATGCTCAATTTAAAAGTTTAATTTCTGAAAATGGGTTTTGATTCTAAATAATCAACTACAGATCAAAAGCTTACACTTCAAGCATATAATACATATATTGAAATATGACATAAGTGATGGTGCATGTAATAAGCATGTACAATGTATATTGAAATGTGACATAAATCTATATACAGAGCATTATTCAGTCTTTGTTTTTTATTTTGGGTAGGGATTTGGGTGGCACACAGTGACGCTCAGCATTACTTCTGGTTTTGCACTCAGGTATTACTTCTGTTGGTGGTCAGGAACTATATCAAATGTCGCAAATTGAAACTGGGTTGGCCTCTTGCAAGGCAATCACCCTCCTCACTGCAATATTTCTCTGGTCCCTATTCAGTCTTTTAAAAGAACAATGTAGATATGGCAAGTATAGAAAAATAAAGGTTATAGAGGACAGGCTGACTGTGGGGCCAGGGTGGTGGGAGCTTGTGGGAGTTCATGGGTTCCATCTAAAGGACTACTATTTTGGTTCTCTGCAAGAACTGGCCATAATATTTTATATTCTAAAAGTGGAAAATATGAATTTTTATTGTTAAGAACAATTTCTTTAAATGCAAAAAGAATTTCATTTGTGAACTGTCGACTACTAGCTTGCAACTTCTAGTACATGTATACTGACCTGAAATGAGGCCTGGGATGCACCACTAAGGCAAGCAAAGCGATCCACAGAACATGTCTAGTCCTATTTTATTTGTTAAAAAAGAAAAACCTCCATTACATATGGCTGTATAATCATATGTGTCCAGATACAGAACACAGATCTGTCAAATATTTTGCATTGTTTACTGTTTTAACCACAACTGTTAAAGGTGTCATGTGTGTGTTTGTAGAGAAGGAGCTAGACTGGAGAAGGGGTGTGTGCTGTGTGTTTTAATCCTATGTGCTTTTTGTACTGCTGGCACTTAAAAAATAATAAAATCATATTGTAATATCACATATGTAATCAAAAGCTGTTTAAAACTGGCTGTTGATATAGCATTAACACATATTTCTACTATTCTTGTCTTATTTTTAGTGTGCAGACTCAAAAATAGGGAACTAGGATGAAATATTTTGGAAAGTATTTACTTCTAATGGACACAGCACAGTCTCATTCATACCAACAATAAGGTATTTGTAGGATTTGGAATGTAATTGCTGAAATGAGAGTATTTCCATGGACTGTTGGAACAGACTGTAATGAACAGACTATTGAACCAATCTTCATACATCACTACTATTGGAATTATAATTGAGAATATATACTTCTCTAATTATTGGTTATTCTATATGCATTCAAGGAACAGAAATGTCTATATATGAAAAATAATTTAAACAATTTAGTCATTGCTAAAATAAGAAATAAAAAGAATGTGAATTCTAAATAGAAAAAAGAAAGTAAAATGAAAAAATTCTTTATCATTGAAGGAAAATAGTTGGGAGCAAAAGAAATACTTATTTGCAGTGTAAGGTGTATAAGACAGAAATAGCAAATGTGGTTTCTTACCTCTTTGCATTTTCCAATTGTCCATATGTTGCAGAGCTTAAACCTGAATGATTCATAGACAACATGGTGAAATGCTATGTAAGTTCATGCTGTATGTGAACTCTTGTAAATTGCAGTGCTGACATGAACTCAAAACCTTCACCATTCCAATTGTTTGAAAACACATGTTCCTGTACCGAAGTGGTAAGACCTCCTTCAACAAGAGCTGCTTCTCTGAATCCATGCTACTCTTGGTGATTTAAAGTATCCCAGCACTTCAATAATATAATCACTCCTCTGGTTTCTTATATCCAATTGCATCAAGGAATTTCATCTAGGTCTTCCCTCAGTGAATGGAAAAGGAAAAGTGAATGGAACTTAGCATCCAAATTATTAAAAATGATCTGGGAGAGAGTTGGAAGGGTTTTGCTACCTAGGGTTACTGAATAATGGGGAGGGGATAGAAAATAAAAGAACATTCAATGCTGTGACATTTTATTATCCACTCTTCGGCCTAATGCCGTTGTGAGTCTTGGTGAAACTGCCACTTTATCTTAAATGAACTGCAGTATGTTGCAGTACTGAAGTGTTTCAGAAGAACAGTCATTCCATTATTTCTGCAGAGATTACCTGCTTCAAGTGAAACCTATACGGAATCCTTTCTGACCGTTTGGTATTGTGATATTGATAACCAGCCACACTTTCCAGCCCCTTATCTTGCCTTCTACGGATAATCTTTTCTTCTGGATCTTAATTCTGCTAATAGCACCCTTGACTGACTGCCAGACAACAAACACAGGCAGGTGAAAAATGAATGGCTCCAGCCTGACCGCTGATAACTTCCAAAGGCTTTTTATTCTCAGAATTCCCTCCCAAAAATACAAGATGACAGGAGACTTGTCCCTCACATTCCCTTGCTTTGTCCGCAGGACCCCACTCTTCCTGGCAAGCCACCTCTCTGTTCCCATGATTATTTCTGAAAGAGACTGGCTAATTGATCTGTTCTATTTGTGTTTTCCTCCTCCAATGTATTTTCATTTATTTATGGAAAAAGTAATACATAGTAATATATGTGTATATATATATTTACACACACACATATATATGCGTATATATGTGTATGTGTTAAGAAAAGCTACAGAGTAAATGTTCGCCTTCTTATTCCTAATCATTAATCACTGAGAACAGTCTGATGTATTTTCTTCCTGATTTTTATTTCTCCTTTTCCTTTTAAGGGACAACAATGATACTTTGTATTGTGGTTCTCTTAATACATCATGAAGATCTTTCCTTCTTTATACATTTTTCCTGCCCTTTGAGGCCCTGTTATGCCTGTAGCATAATTCATTTAACATGCTGATACTAGTTCTAAAATATGTTAATTATACCACCAACTAGTGTGAGTCACCGGTTAATCAATCCTTACCCCAATAAGTTTTCTTATTGTTTCAACTTTCTATATTTTATGTGTAATACAGTTCTAATTTATTTTGCATGTGTGTATGGTGCCAGGGATCAAACCCTCACTCATAGGAAGGCATGCACTGTATCACTCTTATTTTAATTTTTTGCCCTGCTGTGGGAAGGAGAAGGCTCCAACACAGTTCTCAGATGACCCAAAGGCTACTTGCTGCAATAATCTGTCAGTCTCCCAACAGCTCCATGCTAGGTCCTGAGGAAGTGGTGCTACTGGGGCTCTATGATGTTTGGGACCAGCAGCAATGCTCTGGGGGCCATGTGGTGCTAGAAATTGAGCTGAGTACACCTAACCACTGCACTATAACCATGGTCCCTTTATCTACTTTTTAAAAAATGGAATTAAATGATCTTGTATTTTCACAGATGTCCAAAATATACTTCTAGTTTTTAAAAAACCCATAATTTTTGTGTTTTAGTTTCCACTTAAAAATCAGGAACACATGATATTACCAAGCTAAGGGTGGAATTGAAGAAAGTAATTTCCCATGTAACTGGTCAATGTGATATATATATATATATATATATATATATATATATATACATACACACACATATATATAATATGTTATATGCTATATATGTAATTATATTTATCTGTGATTCTTTGTTTAGATGTAGTTTAAATGAACAAAATGTACAGGCACCATAGATATGCAAAAATAGTTCAGAGAAAATGCTTTCCTGAATTATCATCTATGGAAATGAATGATATGATTCTTGGGTGGGAGGGAGGAAACCAGGAAGTTTTTTATTTTGTGAAATCAATATACTATACATATAGGACTTAAATTTTGAAAAGTGCTGAAAACAGTTTATTGCCTTCCTCTTGTAAAGGGTTCTTCAAAAACTCACAGCCTAGAGAGTAAGACCTATTGTTCAATGCCTGTTTTGCCCTATATATAATATTGTATTGCTAAAAGCCTCCATGCTCTGAGTGTTTCAGATCTGGGTACTCTATTTCACAATGTATTGAAATCAATCTAAGAATCAGACTCATTTAGTACCAAAGCAGTGATTTAGGTGGAACATTTGAACATATGATTATAAGGTAAGTCCTACTAAGGGGGCCTGGCATGATTAGCTTTGCTGGAATATATAAAAGTATCAACTGTTCCTTCAGGGAAATCATTTTAATAGATAACAGCATGTTGTACAATGTTTCATCAGTGATATTTAGATCTAAATTAAGAGCAGTTGTGAGATGGGTTGCCGATTTTTCTTGTGATAAAAGGGAAATAGTTCAAGAAATATAGACCAGATGTTATCTTAATCCAGACCTCATGTAAAAAGCACACTATGGGACAGTAATAATAGTCCATTCTACCTGTTTTTAATTTTCCTACTCTCAGACACCCCCTGTGAAAAATAGATTAAACCAACACATCATTTATGCATCGGCACTGGTCTGAGGTTTACTCTGTATGGAATGTACAGATTGAAGTTCGCAGCCATTGGTTTTTTGATAGATGTTTTAAAATGCTTGTTTGACAGTAGCATTTAAGAGGGAAAACCCCTCTTCAACAGTCAATGACTTAGAAAGTAAGTTCACTGTTTGGGGATAATCCAGACTTCAATAAAGATTCTTAAATTCATTGCGCCTTGACTCTGAGCTACAAAAATCTGCCAGAAATTTGTATAAAATCAGTAGTAGAAAAATAAGCAAAAGATATAAGCGCAAACTTTGCCTGATATCAAAAAAGCACTTCTCGTTCTTTTGTTTAGCTTGATGGCTGCTGACCAGTGAGGGAGCCAGGTTGAGTCCTGCTGGTACAGGGAGACACCCAAGGTCCTCACTGCGGTGAGAAAGCTGAGGCTCTCAGAGATCCGTTCTCTCACCTCACCTCCTCTACATCTGCCACTGGTTGCCTTCATTGTGGAGTTGCAGGTTAGCATCTGATTTGAGGCAAGTCCTTGTAAAGTTGTGTGTGCATGGGACAGCTCTCCACAGCCGCTCAGAGCAGAAGCCTGCCAGGGTTTGGCAGGGAGCAGGAGCAGGGCGGTTGAAGTATACAATATGTGAAGGACCAGAGGGAGGAGACATGAAGCGTTAGTTTGAGGGTGCAAAGCCTCCTGAGTTGCAGCCTCCATTATCATTCAGGTCTTCTGACTAATGTTACTTGTATTTCTTTGTTTCTTAGATATAATGAAACTTTTTATATAAATGCTCTTGATTGATTTTTTTTAATCATGGCAAAATACACATGAAACATTTTTTTTTGTAGTGGTGGTGGTTGGATGGGCATGTTTGGACCACACCTGGCAGTACTCTGGACTCACTCTTGGCTCTGTACTCAGGGTCCTCCTGGTGGGGCTCAGGGACCAAATGTGGTACTGGGGATCACATCTTGATCGGCCATATGCAAGGCAAGCTCCCTACCTGCTGTACTAACATTCTGGGCCAAGAAATGCCATTGTAAAGTGTACAGTCGTTGGCCTTAAGGCACACTAATTGTGAAACCATCACCAGAATTCTTTTCATAATCTCAAATGCAAACACTATCCATTAAATTCTGTCCCATTCTGTCTCCTCTCAATTTATGACAGCCGCCATTCTGGTTTTATGACTTGGACTGAACTAGGAACCTCATATTGGTGGAATCTGACACTCTTTCTAAGGGCTTGGGGGTTGTTCTCCCAAGTGGTGCTTAGAAGACTGGGAACCCCTCCCACTGTTCCTGGTACGCTGAAACAGGGATTCGTGGGGACTGCAGCCAGTGATATCTGGAGAACTATGTGGTACCAGTCATCAAAATGATCTCTCTGGTCCTGAATCCCACAGTCCCTGTCCTTTTGCAATGAACTCACCTTATTTAGCATGGTGTCTTCAAGGATCGCTCATGTTGTAGCATGCGTCAGATCTTTTCTTTTTCTTTCTTTCTTTTTTTTAATTCGGGGATGCTGTACACCACACTGTAAACCATATACCCTACCACCTAACTATTCCTAGTCCCCAGAATCTCCATCCTTCTTAGGGCCGATGTCCAAATAAACCATTTATCCATTCATCCATCTATGGACGGTCAGGATGTCTGGGCTGGCCAGGCTGTGTCCTCTGCCTATGAATAAGTGGTAGTCACGTCTTAACTTTTCCAAGGAAAAGTGGCAAGATAGGGAAAGGGAGACAAGAGCAATAATTTGTTGACGTCCTCAGTGGTCCATAAGAGTTTGAATAGGCTTTAATTCTTTTTCTGCGTATACTTCCATAGGGAAGAACTAGGGTCACAGAATTTATGGCTGCCCTCAGTCTTGGCCTTCTCTCAGCAGTCTGGTGCCACTGGCTATGGTGCTATTAGTGCTGAATAGAGCAATCAAGACACTTTGTTACCTCAGCATATACACACTTTGCAAGACCCCTTCTACCACGACAAAATTCGTGATTGCTCTAGAAGAATCAATGCTCTTTTCAAGATAAATTTTTTCCATTTTTATGTCATGTCAGAGAAACAGGAGTGTATAATAAGAAAAATGAGCCTTAAGGGGTGGCCCACACAACTGGACCTCTGGGAGTGGGGGTGTTCCAAAGAGCTTCGATAGGGATTACAACTCAGGATTTACATTTTTAAATAATTAACCTTTTGATCACCAGTGACAGTCTGAGGGCATTTTAAATGACCTTTGTTGTTTTCATTGGAGTGACAGTAAAAGCTTTTGAAAACTAAATTTTCTTATCAGTATCTCGGAAAAAATGTGGGTTTTCTTCTGAGGAAACTGCAGTGAATTTTCCTAACTCTAATTTGCCTACAAAGATCTATCTTCTCAGCACTATGCCCTGAGTGTTGGAGCACAACACCATGACCACATGAGCACTTGATAAATATTTATAAATATGGGACTTAGGGACAACGGTGTACAGTCATTATAGGATGCTATTAGAAGGGTTTTAAGGATGGTAAAACCACAACATATGGAATGAAAAGTCCATCTCAGTTTATGTGTTTTGGATATTCTTTCTGAAATCTATATGTACTTTTACAACAAAGACTTAGGAAAATGAGCTCTTAATGTAAAAAAGACCCCGTCAGTAGTTGCAAAAGGACATATAGGTTAATACTCAAAGCATGTTATTAGTAATGACCAAAGACCTTTAGCCTCCTGTCCAAAAATGCTGTTTTACTGTATAGAATGAGAATGTAAACTCTATCATGTTGGGCTATTTAGTAACTTATTAGTGCATTCATCTTTTCATCATTTGACAGGTGGAAGTAGTAGTTCAGTTTTTTAGTTTTAATTATAAGGGATTCCAGATGTAGAATGCTACACAAATTAAAACCAGAGCTGCTCATATGTCTTTTCAAAGCAGCCTGACTTCAAGGTATCTGCTTTTCATTTCAAAATGTTATTAAAGCTATTACTAAGAAATTCATAGTCTTAGCCTGTTCCAATAATTGACACCTTTAAAGTGACTAAACAGATTTAGAGTGTGCAGAAAAGTAAATTTGTCTTAGAGAATGACCCTAATCATCTATTTCCATAGAATGGAGAAATCAGTGAGTGCCCTTGGTATCAGCCCGGAGTTGATGAATGAAGGCCTACAGTCCCTCTTTCTCCCTACTCTGTCTGTCTTTGACTTTTTGTCATACCAAGGGAGACTTCCAAAATTTGCTGTTTGGGAGTGGAAAAATCCATGCATCCCTGAACGTGCTGCTCCTCACTTTTAAATTTTTGCTCCTTGAAACTAGCAGAAACATTTTTAGTGGAAACATTACAAGTGAAACAAGAAACTTTTTGTGTCTTGGTTGTTTGTAGAAACAGTGCCCGGCAGTTGCAGTTGACAGACAGACAGACAGACAGACAGACAGAACAGAGACAGACAGACAGACAGACAGACACACACACACACGCGCAGGCACGCACGCCACACACATGCACACACACGCACACACACGCACACACATACCTTCGCAACAGCATTTCCTAGCTTTCTAGTCGACAAAAGGGGCTTCTTAAACTTTGCAGTTTCAGTAATTAGAAGGATAGCCGGCCGGGCTGATAAATTAGAGGAATAACTTGTTTGGTGTAAACCGAGCCTGTTTCTGAGGCAGAAATGTTAGCCTTTTATCCTCTGGAGTGTGATTGAAAGGGTGAGAAGTTAATTTGGCAGCCTCGCTTCTATGGTTTCATAATGTTTCTCCCCACCCCCTCGCTCCAGCCGCAGCAAAGCCCGGGATTGCAGCTCCCTGCGCCTGCCCTCGTACAAGGCAGGACCGTGACCCGAAACGGAACCTCTCTCCCCAGGGCACTTTCTGAGCAGCAACAGCTTGGCTCAAGTGTTTCTTATGAACGGCCGTCCCGAGCACTTGATCTAAATCATGCCATTTCCTTCACAGCATGGCACAGTTAACAAGTCAGTGCACCAACACAATCTACAGATGGCAGTTCAAAAGGTGCAGCGGGTCCCCCAGCAAGATAAAGGGCAGGGGGTGGGAGGGTGGGGTTCCAGGGGGATGCTCATTACCGGCATGCAGCCCTGGGGGCTCGGGAGGGGCGTGATTGCCGAGCCAGGCTACGGGTGGGGGCCGAGGGGGCTCAGGGCAGGGCGTAGGTGGGTGGACGGTCCTCTCAGCTCGGAAAATGCACGCGCGTTTCTCGCACCTCCCCTCCTGCTCTCCAAGAGGTGCGGTGCAAGCCAAAGGCCAACAGCTTGCGCAGAAAAGCAGCCCCGGGGAGGGGGCGTGCGGCGGCGTGGGGGGGGGGGCTGTGTGCCCCCTGAGCCTGCAGAGGGAGGGCGGGGACGGGGGCACAGCACCTACCTCGCTCTGTTTATCTGCAAACTCTGGCATGTATCAGGCAATTTCCTGAGCAAAGCCCCCGACATCAAAAGCGGTGGCAGGGGCGGAGGGGGCACTACCGGCGACCGCGCGCGTCCCCCCTCCCACCCCCACCCCCAGCCTGGGAACGCGCCCCTCCACCCCCTCGGCCGAGGCCCGGTCGCCTTCTCCGTCGCTCCCGCCGCAAATTACATTAGCGCTAATGTCCAGCGAAGAATCTACGAGACATATTGGGCCTTTAGACTTCAAAACAGGCCTAAATTGGAACCACATTGCGGGAATGCTTCTTAGCTAACATTTATATTACTTCAGTTACCACATCCAGACCGAGTCCCCGGCCTCGGCAGGGGGACATAATACATCAGGAAGGAAGAGGAGGGTGTGCCCCTCTCGCCCCCTTGTCGAGAAAAGTACAGAAACTTGCTTGGTACTCACAAGGAAATGACTACAAGGCCCTAAAATAGGGGCGGGGGCATCCACAGGCTTCCTCCCAGGACGGCCCCCAGTGTGTGCATCTATCGCTTCTTGGGACGTGGGGAGGTTTGCGCGCCCCCTGAGTCGGTTGCGGGGACACAGGCTCAGGTATCAGGCAGGTAACTGGGCGCGTGGAGCGAGGTTCAGTGGGGTCCCGGGCGTTGTCAAAAGACGAGAGACCCACCTCAGGGAACCCTGACAGCCTCCAGACCCAGCTTTGGGAGCAAATGGTGGGACAGCGCAGGGGGTTTACCATGCATTTCAGCGCGCAGCAGAAAGGCACGCGGCCAGGCAGCGGATTTCTTGGAAACTGCCGGGATGGTTTTGCTTTCCTTTCTGCACTCATTTTAATGTGCACTTACTGAAACGGATAATGTTCCTGCAGCTCATAGATGTCAACAAACCTGGTTGCCTGAGTGGGGCTTGCTGGTTCCAGAGACCCCCTACTATTTTAGGGATCCAGGAGAAAGAATGCAAAATGTGCAGTAACCTGGAGGTAGTTTTCTTGCCCCAAACTGGTAGAGATGTTAATGTCCTTGTCAAGAGATTTTTACTCAGGATCTCTTATTCTCTATTTAAATCTCACTTTATCCCCTTCCCTCCTTCTTCCCCAAAGGGTGGTGGGTGGTGGAGAAGAAGAGTAATACTGTGGAAGGGAACTAAAGCAGCAGATTTAAAGTTCAGACCAGACAGAGGGGACTTCACTCCTGCTGTGCCACGACAGGCAGATTTCACAATGGTTTGTCATATTAAAGGCCCTGCACCATGTCTAGATGCTGTCACCATGGTCCATATTTTTTTGAACATCCTTTCACACAAAGAGAGCTTGAAAAATCTCTCCTTGAATTTCAGAAGGGAAGCCCGCTTTGCAGATGATCTTCGAATGAAAACCATGAGATGACAGTACGCTGCTATCAACTCGAGGCATCCTCTCTTTTCAGTTTATTTCTCCATGCATCATAGTTCCTGGACTTGAGTCTAGGAAATCTATCCCTGCAATGAACAGTGCTCATTTTGTCAGTGGACATTATTAGGTTTAGTAACATCGCAGAAAAGTTTCATTGGTCATTCCCTGTCTTGATTTTATTGGGACTTTCCATTGGGACAGATGGGGAATGATGGGTTTCTCTTCCTTTAGGGTCGAAGAGTCTCCCAGCCCCAAGTACCTATCTCTGCGGGTCCATAGATTATGTCAAACTTGCAGATGTATGAAAATTGATCTGTGGCAGAAATGCCCTTGTATCCCTATAGAAATAATGCTAGGGCTCTCAGGACCTTTGGAGGAAGTCTGGCTTTTGTGTTGGCTTGTCAAAGTCAGAACTGAACACCAAGACAATCTCGTTACTGCAAACTACCACTCTGACTGAGTATAGGGAAGACTGTAGAATGGCAATGTAGAAGGCAAAGAAAAACAAGATCATAAAAACCCAGAACTTGCACAAGTTTTATTTTTCCAAGTGTCACCATAAAACACAGCACACTTACACTAAGACATTATCGTTGCTGAAAACTATCTTCCCTCCCCCTTCCCTTTGTTGAGATGAACAGTGTTGCACGCACATGGTTGTGGGACTCATACACACCTTGGTCAAGGTATTCTTGCATTTGGCTGAGATACTGTGCAAGGATCACACTCATCTAGTTGTGGCACGTACATGCGTTCTGTTTGTGGTGCACTGTGGGATGGCACTTGTGTCTGTAGTGATGCACATCTTTACTCATGATACTTGCTGGGGTTGCCCTTTTATCTGTGATACTTACACATATCTGGCTGTAGTGTGCTCAAGATCACACTCCGTGGTTGCGCCAGTTGTCCCAGACACAATTAGTTGTGGCCAGTGCCAGTGAAAGGCATTTGACAGGCAGGTGCTTTTTGCCACAGAGCCATCTTGTGGACCCTGAAATGTTCTTGAAACAGCTCACTGAAAGTTATCTTCAGAACCACTATGCAAGTTACTCAAGAAATCAGCTCATTACATTATGTCGACATTTTGCTTTTTGCCTAATTCAACTCCCTATTCACCCTGACCATTTATTTATGTGACCCATATAACTTGATATAAAACTACTAAAATATTTAAATCTAATCTCCAAGAAAGATTTTTTTTTTTTTGCAGGAGGGCCTGTGAGATGTACATCAGAAAGAGACTTTATCTCTGAAGGTAAGTCAGGAAGAGAACATAGAAAATTATTATGAAGGAAAGTACCAAATATTCATGCTGTTAAAAAGAACAAGTTCATTAGCTGTTGGCCACACACTTTGATGAATGGAAAACAAATAGTGAATGAAATGAAAGAACAAATTAAAGCTTTAATGACCATTGCCTTCCTCCTCTAGGCTTTGTAATTATTTACAAATACTGAATGTGTCATATTTGATGTGACTTCCAAGGACAGTTTTTTTGTTGCTGTTAATGAGCATAATTCATTCACATTGTGCTTTTTTTTTCTTTTATATCACTGACAAGCTAAGAAACTTTCCAAAACTTTGTGGCACATCGGATTATAATTCATATGCCTTCTGTAATAGAATTCTACATTCTTTCCCTTTGCCTTTCATTTGGTTCTACTTTCATTATGATACCCTGATTCACAAATCTATGCTTGATCATGTAACTCATTATGGTCAATGGATTTGGGTGGTGTGGAGCTGAGAAGAGCCCCCAACAAACTCTAGCCAACCCACACTTCCCATGAACCATGAGCAAGATAAAAATGTTGGTTTTAAGTCACAGATATATTGTGGTTATCTGTTTCTTTAGAAAAATCCACGTCTATTGACAGTATTTCACTTTGTAGCAATACAAGGAATCATTAAGAAAATTCTCGTGTCAGTTTTCTAAAAAAAAGAATTATCAAAGAACTTCACTGTATCAATGTATCACTGTCTTCCCGCTCATCGTCGATTTGCTCGAGCGGGCACCAGTAACATCTCCATATGACCTGTCTCATGCAAGTAGAGCCCAAGGGCACCTCGCTTGCTCCAGGAACATAAAGAGCCTCAAACCATTCCATTAGGTCATGGGAATGAGGTCTATAATTGTTACTGGTATCTGGCATATCAAATACGACACGGGTAGCTTTCCAGGCTCTGCTGTGAGGGTAGCATACTCTTGTAGTCATCTCAAAATCCAGCATTTATTGATGAACCATGCGAGCCGGGCTGTGATAGGCTGGTCTGCTGGGTGGAGTTCTGAAGAGGGGGAAGTCCGGATGTGGAAAATGGAGGTCCTCATGGAGTGGGAGGTCGTCTGGCTTGTGAGGCTCTGCTGGGGTGGCGGGCCAGGGCTAGGACCCGCCATCCCCTCCCAGGCACCTTATGAGTGGCTGGGCACAGTGAGAGCCAGTAGCAGCTCTGCCCCATGTCAAAGAACTTATACCTGAAATTCTAAAACCATGTAAAGTTATTAAAGAATTCTGTAAGGGTTCAACTTTGTGCATTGTATTTTGGTGTAATATTTTTTTGGTGGGGCAACAGACATGGGGCAGAGCTGTTCCTTGCTCTCCCTGTGCACAGCCATTCATGAGGGCAGTCGGGAGGTATGGCGGGTTCTAGCCCTGGCCCACCACCTTGGCAGAGACTCACAACAAGCCAGACCATCCCCCACCACCCCCACCCTCCACGGGCACCGCCATTTTCCACATTTGGACTTCCCTCTCGTCAGAACTCCACCCAGCAGACCAGCCCATCACAGCCCGGCTCGCGTGGCCGCTTGCGCGCGCGCAGCTCATCAATAAATGCTTTATTTGGAGGTGGTTTTTTTTTTTTTTATTTGGAGGTGTTTAAAAGAGTTTGCCTCCTGCTCGGCAAGCCTAGCAAGCTTCTCGTGTTGTAGTTGATATGCCAAATTCCAGTAACAATAATATTAGGTCATTCCCATGACCTAATATAATGGTTTGAGGCTCTTTATGTTCCTGTAGCAAGCTGATGCCCCTGGCTCTACTGGCATGAGATAGGACATATGGAGATATTACTGGTGCCCGCTCTAGCAAATAGATGATCAACAGGAAGATCGTGATCATGATTTGTTGGTGGAGTATCACTGTATCACTGTCTTCCCGTTATCATTGATTGGTTTGAGCGGGCACCAGTAACATCTCCATATGTCCTGTCTCATGCAAGTAGAGCCCAAGGGCACCTGCTTGCTCCAGGAACATAAGGAGCCTCAAACCATTCCATCAGGTCACGGGAATGAGGTCTATAATTGTTACTGGTATTTGGCATATCAAATACGACATGGGTAGCTTGCCAGGCTCTGCCGTGTGGGTAACATACTTTTGTAGTCATCTCAAAATCCAGCATTTATTGATGCGAGCCAGACTGTGATAGGCTGGTCTGCTGGGTGGAGTTCTGAAGAGGGGGAAGTCCGAATGTGGAAAATGGAGGCCCTCATGGAGTGGGGGGTCGCTCTGGCTTGTTGCAAGGCTCTGCTGGGGTGGCGGGCCAGGGCTAGAACACGCCATCCCTCCCAGGCACCTCATGAGTGACTGGGCACAGGGAGAGCCAGTAGCAGCTCTGTCCCATGTCTGTGAGTCTCTGGATCGGCATACCTGGGCCAGATTAAAAAAAGACTGCCGCAGGTTGGATCTTGATGAGCCGGGCTGTGATAGGCTGGTCTGCTGGGTGGAGTTCTGATGAGGGGGAAGTCCGGATGTAGAAAATGGAGGCTCTCATGGAGTGGGGGTTCATCTGACTTGTTGTGAGGCTCTGCTGGGGTGGCGGGCCAGGGCTAGAACATGCCATCCCTCCCGGGCACCTCATGAGCGGCTGGGCACAGGGAGAGCTAGTAGCAGCTCTGCCCCATGTCTATGAGTTGGTGGAGTGTGATTAGGATATTTCCAATAATTAAAAATAAACTGCAGCTGTTCAGATATAATATTTGGTATGTGGACACTGGTATTTTAATGAAATGTGAACTCCAAGCACTGCCAATAGTGTTTACAAGGCAGGTGGTGCATATTTATTATTGGAGTATAAGGATCATGATAATTTCTAGTGGACACCTAGAGTATAATTACCAAGTCATCTATAGAATTAACACATACACTTGAAAAAATAATGTAAGTTAATTTGTATCTGATGTTAAGACACAAACATTGGACTCAAGAGAGGGTCTGAAGATTTAGTTTTTGCCTGAAGAAACCCTGGAGTTGATCCCCTGACAATGCATGGTCCCCCTGAGATGGTTCCAGTCCCAACCTCCCCCCCACCAAAAAAAAAGCACCAACTTTCATTTCTTTGATTTAGAAACTGAACTGATAGAAGAATCTTTATACATTCCTGTTTTTTCCTATCTCTGATTGTCATTTCTGATTGTAGTAAATAAAAATGTGCTGTACTGAAGCTATACTAATATACCTTTAGACAACTTAGGTTCCAAGGCAATTTCCTTGGATTGCTTCTAAAATACAAGCCCAAACTTCATAGAACAGACCTATAATAGTGTACAATTTTCCCATTTAATCCATATCTAAACTCGGGATGAGTGAAAATTTGGAAGTTTGAAATCAAACATTCATTTCCAAGGACTGGTAGAAAGATTCTACCTGAGGTTTTCCCAGCTCTTCCTCTCTGTCCTAGTCTCTCATAGGTAAAATACCTATTTGGCTGGGAACTGAAATTTCTGGACTGATTATTTAAGAATTGACCCTTGATTACAAAAAATATTTTTTAAAAACTCAAAATTGTGTAAGGCTGGTTGTGTTGAGAATATTTAGTCTACCAACTGGTGTTTTCTAGATATAAGTTGAATTATATGAATTTGTCATTTTTTTTTTTTTTTTGCTTTTTGGGTCACACCCACCGACGCTCAGGGGTTACTCCTGGATTTTTTGCTCAGGAATTACTCCTGGCAGTGCTGGGGAGCATATGGGATGCCGGGATTGAACCCGGTCAGCTGCGTGCAAGGCAAATGCTCTACCTGCTGTGCTATTGCTCCGGCCCCTGAATTTGTCATTTTGTAGGTCAAAATGATTGCCTATTCAAAACAATTCAATCTAAACGTAAAAAAAAGAAACCCTTGTACATATTTACTTTTTTAAACTACATTTTATTGAGCTACTGTGATTTGCAATACTACTAATGGTAGTTTGATATATGCATTGTTCCAGCATTAAACTCACCACCAGGGACTGCTTACCACCACTGATGTCTCAAAGGCCCCTCCCAGACTGGAGAGACAGTACAGTGAACAAGCCCTTGCCTTACGTGCAGCAGATCTGGGTTCAATCCATGCATCTCATATGGTCCCCCAAGCATGCCAGAACTTATCCCAGAACAAAGAGCTAACTGTAAGCCCCGAGACCCTTCATGTGTGCTCTAGCCCTCTGCCACCCCACCCCTCAAAAAAAGAGGGGAAATCTCTTCATAAAACCTGACTTATGTGCCTAACGTCTTGTTTGGGAAAGTCAAAACTAAAATATCAACTCATTATTTCTTGTGACATTCTGGCCAAAACAACCATTTCAAAACACTAAAAAAGCATATGCTTGACTCTTACCGAGGAATCACATACATGGAAATAGTATAAAAAACCAAATGAAAAAACAGGACCAGTGGTTTTCAAAATAACACTACATCTCCTCTTATTTTCTTCATTGCATTTTGTACTTTCTAGGTCTAAATAGCTCTGAGGCATATGAATAACAAAGAGAAGCATAGCTTTCATTCTCAGAATTGATGGAAAAATATATACCTATTTTTGTAATAATATGTTTTTATTCTTGAAGTTCGTGAGTTCATTTTCCAGGTCTCTTATTGCTGATGATTGTATTAAGTACCTTCAGCTTCTTGATAGTCTTCTAATTCCCTATCCTGCTTTGAATCCAGTCTCCCAAAGGCTAACTTGTATATGCATATTATTAGACATTTACTACGCTTACTTGGGATGGGCTTTTATTTGGGGAGGTGGCTTCATCCAGCTGTGTTCAGGGATTACTTCTGGTTCTGTGCCAGGGATGACTCATGGTGGCATATGGACTGCCACCATGAGTGGGGACATATGGAATGCTAAAGATAAAACTCTGCTACGTAAGACAAATGCTCTACCCACTGTACTATCACTCTGGCCCCAGGGGGTAGACATTTTAAGTAGCAATTCAATTGTTAAAAGCAAATAATGTTACAAAAGATAAAAAAGCCCATTTGCCTTCTAATATATTTATTTTCATAATTTTAGTGCTTAAAATTATACCTTGGTAAAGTGGCTAAGACACTTGCCAACCCAGGTTTGATCCCTGGCATCCCATGGTAGCCTGATCCTTGCCAAGAATAATCCCCCGAGCACAGACCCAGGAGTAAGCCTCAAGTAAGCCTTCTGGGTATGGACCCCAAAACAAAAAGACGTCTAAAGCAAAAGTTAATCTACATATTTGGCATAATATCTATGCAATGAACCAAAGGAAGTCAGATGCCCAAATTAACATGCAGTAATTAATGTAAAATATAAACAAAACGAGGAAATAGGATTTGTCACAAAAAGATGGAAGAAAACAAAAACCCAACAAAAAATTCAAAAGTAGTGGTACTGAGTACCCTGTCAAAAGAAGAGTTTAAATCACTGTTAAGTGAAGTCAGCAAAGCAATGTGCTAATCATGATATGACAAGAACAGAGAAACTATAAAATAAATGGGATACAAAAATTAATGGGATACAAGATGATTATAAAACAAAATGAACAAAATAAATATTCAAATTAAATTTTTCATCAATGAGAATTTCACAATAAAATCAAATTTTTTATTTGGATTAACTACTAACATCAGATAGCTTAGATTTTAAAAAGCAGCAATAAATAGTATTGGGGCTTAGCACAACAGTATCTTATACTTATTATCATAGATAGGCTAAATGACAGCTCCATAATTAAGCAGTTATTCATGGAAAGAGTAGTACAGGTCCTAATACAAAAATAAAAGGGGATTTTAACACCCCACCTATAATTAAGGATAGTCAATTAAACAGAAAATAGATAAGGAAATTACAGCTTTAAATGATGAACTATAAATAAATGAGATTAATTGGTATTTGTAGAATATTTCATCCTAAAACAACCATACATAAGAAATTTTTTATCATAGGCTGCAAAGAAAAACAAGTATCATTAAACTTACAAAGACTGAAACCGTACCAAATTTTTTTAGAATATTTTATTAAACCACCATGAGACATACAATTACAAAGGTGTTCATAATTAGTTCTTGGTAATAAGGTATTCCAGCACCTATCCCTCGACCAGTGCCCCATTCCCACCACCAATGTACCCACACCCCCCCTGCCCACCCCCCAGGATGCCTCAATAGTAGGTACCCCCATTTCCTCTCTTTCTCTCTCCGTTTCTCTCTCTGTCTCTTCATATCTCTTCCTCTTCTTTTACACATTGTGGCTAGCCCTGCAGATATTTAGAGTTTATCATTTAAGTCTCTTTGTGTATATTCAATGGTGAGTTCTAGTCTGACATTACCATTTTCCATACTTAGTAAAACACTGGTATCTATTTATATCCCATTAATGAATGCAGTCATTCTACATCTGTCCTTTTCCTTCTGATTAATTTCACTCAGCATGATAGTCTCCATGTCCATCCATTTACAGGTAAATTTCATAATTTCGTCTTTTCTGACAGCTGCATAGTATTCCATAGTGTAGATGTACCCCGGTTTCTTTAGCCAGTCCTCTGTTCTCGGGCACTTAGGTTGTTTCCAGATTCTAGCTATCGTGAATAGCGCAGCGATGAGTAACAAAAGAACAGATAGTGTTTCTGCCATGTGTTTTTGGTCTCCAGGGTATATTCCCAGAAGTGGTATTACTGGATCAAATGGGAGCTCTATATCTAGTTTACTGAGGAATGTCCATATTGTTTTCCAAAAGAGCTGGACTAATCGGCACACCCACCAACAGTTGATGAGAGTCCCTTTTTCCCTGCATCCACGCCAGCACCAGTTGTTCTTGCTGTTTTTGATGTGTGCCAGTCTCTGTGGTGTGAGATGGTACCGCATTGTTGTTTTGATTTGCATTTCCCTGATGATTAAAGATGAAGAGCACTTTTTCATATGTCTCTTGGCCATTCAAGCTTCTTTTTGGAAATTTCTGTTCATTTCTTCTCCCCACTTTTTGATGGGGGTTGGCTGTTTTTTTTTCTTGTGAAATGCTACCAGTGTCTGATATATCCTGGATATTAACCCCTTGTCAGATGGGTATTGGTGAATATTCTCTAACACTCTATGGATTGTCTTTGTATCTTGGTCACTGTTTCTTTTGAGGTGCAGAAGCTTTTCAATTTTACATAATCCCATTTGTTTATCTTTGCTTCCATTTGCTTGGTCAGTGGTGTTTCATATTTGAAGATGCTTTTAGTTTTGATGTCATAGAGTGTTTTTTTCCATGTTTTCGTCAATGTACCTTATAGATTCATGTCTGATGTTGAGATCTATAATCCATTTTTATCTGACTTTTGTGCATGGTGTTTGAAGGAGGTCTAAGTTCAGTTTTTACACGTAGATGCCCAGTTTTCCCAGGACCATTTGTTGAAGAGGCTTTCTTTGCTCCACTTAATATCTTTTGCTTCTTTATCGAAGATTAAGTGGTTGTACATTTGAGAGTGTGTTTCAGGATATTCAGTTCTATTCCATAGGTCTACGTGTCTGTCTCTATATCAATACCACACTGAATTAATTACAACTGCTTTGTAGAAGAGTTTGTGTACCAAATATTTTTATGATCACAATGCTATAAAATTAGAATTTAACAACAATTTAAAAAATAGGGAAAAATCCCAAACATAGGGAGACTAAATTATATGCTTTTTAGCAGCCAGGATCAGTGAAGAACTTAAAGCAGACATCAGAGAATATCTGGATGGTTAGAGACGTTGTTCAGCAGGTACAGCACTTGCCTTGCATGAAGTCAACCCCATTTGATCCCTAGCACCATATACACCCAGCACAGGATATGGTGCCCTAAGCACTGCCAAGAATAACTCCTGAGCACAGAGCCAGGAATACGCTCTGAACACCAGTGGATGTAACTCAGATACACCCCTCTCCTTCCAAATACTTAGGAATAAACTTAACAGAGAAAGTGGAAGACTTATATAACCCAAACAAGACACTGTTAAAAGACATAGAACAAGACCTCAAGAAATGGGGTCAGAGTTATAGTAAAGTGGGTAGAGCATTTGCCTTGCGTGTGACCAACCCGGGTTCAATCTCCAGCATCCCTTATGGTCCCCCAAGCACCGCCAGGAATAATTCCTGAGTGAAGAACCAGGAGTAACCCCTGAGCATCGCTGGGTATGACCCAAAAAGCAAAAAAATAAAAAAGACTTCAATAAATGGGAAGACATTCAAAGCACATGGATGAAGAAATATGTTCAAAATTCTTCCAAAAGCAATGTACAATGTCAATGACATTTCCAACAACATATTTAAAGGAACTAGAGCAAAAATAAGTATGGTTTTTATGGAATCTTAAAATACCTCAAATTTCTATGATAATTGTGGGAGAAAAATGAAGCAATTTGTTACCTGAATAAGCAATAGTAATTAAAATGGTATGAATTTGGGATGACATCAGACAGATGGAACAGTGGAATAGAATTGAAATAATCCAAAATAAGCACACACATTTAGCCACATTTAATTTATGACAAAGGATCTAAAAGTATATAAGAGCAAAAGGAAATTACTTTGAATAAACAGATTTGGTGATGAGAGGTTGTTAGGGTACCGCTGGACTTTCCGACAAAATCCAGGAGCAGGGTATAGGTACATACATATAGATAACATATATATACCCCAAGGAATCCACAGCTGGTGGACAGAGAAAGACTTGAGAATCCAGAGAAGTTTCAAAAGGCTTGCTCACACTTGTTCTGGTATACAATTTAGTAACAGGAAAGAACCCAGACTTTAGGTTCCTAGCTGAGCCCTGGCCACGTATAGGTTTAGATCCCTAGGCCAAGATGCCGGTACCATGTTCTAAGTCCCAACAGGGAAGACAACGGAGAGAGGGAGAGCAGAGGCAGAGGGTGAAGAGGAAGAAGAGAGAAAAAGGTGAAAAGGTGCAGAAGGAAGCAAGCTACAGCTTTTGTAACTTTTCAGCCTTGACCTGCCCACACCAACAGAAAGCAGTTAGGGTCAATCCCCCCTCAGGTAACTTTTCCCAGGACATCACCTAGTCCCATTGAAATGTTAATATTGCCCCAGACAAGGCTGCAAGCCCTTGATAGGTGGGGAAGGGCATCTGATATGAACTGTATCTCAGAATACAAAGGCATGCATCTGTACCAATGGATATTCTACAGCCAGGTATATATTTCTCCAAACTTTCACAAGATTCTCGTTTTTACTTCATAGTTGTTTTTGTATATTAGCCTTTAGACTTATTAGAGAGCCATGCTTGCTTGCTTGCTTGGAGGCAACAGCATTTCTCTCTGGTCTAATTACTTAGAGATCCAGCATGGTCAGGTAAATATACTGGTAAGATCTGCCTAGTCCCACAATGATTATGGTAGCATGACAGAAAATATACCAGCTAACATAGAATACATGGTAAGATATACTGCATAGAGTCATAGATACAAATTGTTTTCTTGCCCCTTATCTACAAAGTGGCCAGCAGTAAGTAACTCCAGACAAGGTGCAGAGGCTCTGGGCAACAGTGTACTGCAACAGGTGGTGACCCAAGAGATTGTTAAGGGGATGAAAGCACATGCTTTGCATATAGAAGTTCCAGATTTGTATTTGGATTTCCTGAGCACCACCAAAAACCAATAAGAAAAAACACAAGTGGAGTTGGGAAACTGATATACATATGGAAAAGAATAGAACTGGACTGCTCTTTAACCCCCTTTACCCCAAATAAAAATTAATTAAAAATATGAACCTTGGTGTAAGGTCCCAAACCATAAAGTGCATAGAAATTAACAAGATGAGATATCCCATGACATTGGTGTTAGAGGTTCTTTAAGTGGGGGATTCAACCTGAACAGCAAAATATGAAGGTAAAATTAACTATTGGAGCTACATTAAATTGAAAAGCTTTTATACAGTAAAATAAAATACAAACAGTGCATAAATATAGTCTACTGATTTGGAAAAGATTTTTGCCCAGACTGCATTTGGTAAAGGATCATTAACCAAGATATACAAAGAACTCTTATATATGTAATAGCAAAAGTTCAAACATCCAGTCTAGAAGATTTGAACAAATAGTTCATAGAAGATTTGAACAAATAGGAAGACACACAAATGGCCACTAGGCAAACGAAAGATTGTTCACAATCATTGATCATTAAGGAAGAGGAAATGAAGATACTTCACAACAAGATACCACCTCACACCTATGAGAGTGACTTACACCAAATGTAACAAAATAACAAACATTGAAGGGAGTGTGGAGATAAAGGAACTCTGTGCACTGTAGAAATACCTTGTGGTTTCCTCCAGAAACTAAAGATGAGTTGCCATATAATCCAGCAGTATCTTCTTTGAGTTTCTATCTGACAAATATTAAAATTCAACATGGATAGTTATATTTACTTCAACATTTGTTGCGGCATTATTGCTGAAATAACCAAAATGTGCAAGCAAAATAAATGTGAAATAACCAAAATGCCCAGCTGTAGGTGATAAATAAGATGCTATGGTACATGTATACAGTGGAATATTATGCAACTATAAAAAAAACAAACTTTTGTCATTCACTAACAAATGCAAGAAGTTTGAGGACCAGAGCAATAGTATAGTGGGTAGGGCACTTGCCTTCCTTCCTTTCTCCCTTCTTCTCTTTCTCTGTGCTTGGGTTATACCTCATAAGGGTCGGGTGCTGGTTATTTCTGGTTCTGTGCTTAGGACTGACCCCTGGTGGTGCTTGGAGATCATATGTGGTGCAAGGGGTAAAACGGGTTGGGGTTGATGGAGCACAATTCCTGGATTCTCTCTCTAGACAACTCCTTTGCATGCTTATTTCTCCAAACACACATTTGAATTAAAATTCAATCTCTATGGGTTTTTTTTCACAAGATGTGGTCATCGTCTCCTACTATAGAGAAGCTTTTGTTTTGAAGAAAGAGGATTCCAGTGATTTTTTTTTCTCTTAACAGTAGAGGCTCCTTTCATAATATTTTCATAAGTCATCTTCTGCAATCAGGAATTAGGAGGAAGGTGTTGAAGGTACTTGAAGCAGAGAAAAGAAGTCAGAATGTTCTCCTCTGGCTTCATTTGGGGATTCTTGCAAAATATAATTGGAGGAAAACCCCAACTCTGGTTCTTTTCCCTAAAGTGTCATTCCTTCCCTTTAACCAAATTAAGTCTAGTAAAACAAAATTCTAGCTCTTCATTCTTGTCTGAGTTAAGAATTCCAGTATTTCCTGCCCTCATCAGTAGTCCCAGGGAGACGTGCTCATTCACAGGTCAGACCTGGCTTCTAAAGACCCAATCGAATTATGCCTTTGGGGTTGTACGGCCTTTACCAACTCACTTGATTTCTCTGAAACTCAGGCTCCTCATTTTTGAAATGCAAGAACAAACTTTCTTGTTGTGTTATTGTGAGATGTAAGCAGTGTGACCTCAATTTGTTCAATCCAAGTAAGATGTACAGAGAGGCCGCTGTGTTATAAATATTTGAGTTTAATTGTGAGGATCATTAAAAAAATGATAGTTTAGCATAGTTGCTTTGCCTATGTCTCAACACTCGCTGGGGTGGTGGAGTGGAGCAGGCAATGCTGGTGAACCCAGAGCCTTACACATGCCTGTGCTTTGCCATTTGAGGCACATACCTTGGAACTACTTTGTTTTTATCTGTCAGTGTTATGGTTCATAACCTTGTGTCTAACACTGAGTATAGAACTTCTTTCAGTTCTACCATGGACACTGTAGGCCATTATAAAAATGGCCTACAGCCCCAACTTTCTTGGGGCTGGAGCGATAGTACAGCATGTAGGGCATTTGCCTTGTACGTGATCAACCTGGGTTCAATCCCTGGCATCCCATATGGTCCACCTATCACTGCAGGATTAATTCCCAAGTGCAGAGCCAGGAGTAACCCCTGAGCACTGCCAGGTGTAGCCCTGAAAGCAAAGCAACAGCAACAACAATGACAACAACCCCCCCCCCCCCCCGCCTCACCCAACCAATAGTATTTTGTCATTGTCATGATATTTGTTTCAGCTATGCTTTATCACATTGTATCAATAAGCTAGTATTTAAAAAACCATGAAAGGAATTTTCTCTCTCCAGTGACACAAGTCTAGGATGACAGCTGTATGTACATCAGCAGGCTAAATACCAGTTTAGAAGAAAAAACTCAGCCAAGTTTTAAGTTAATTGAATAACTCCAAACTCATTAAAAATGTCTTAGATTCTGCAGAAGCCAAAATGTTTTTCGCCTCAAGTGCTTTTTCTCTTGGCCTTTATACTCTAGTGTAGTTTAGCAGAAACTTAACCTGCACGTTTGTGATTCTTTGACAATTAACTCATCTCTGAATGCGTTCTTTTTTTTAAAGTATTTTATTATTACCACTGTGAGATATACAATTACAAAGATATACAATTAAAAAGTTCATGTTTGGGCTTCGGTCATACAGTGTTCCAGCACCCATCCCTCCACCAGTGCCCATCTCCCACCACCAATGTCCCCGGTTCCCTCCCCACCCCAGCCCTCCTCCATGGCAGGTTCTTTAGAATGCTTTCTTAAGAGCTAGTTGATGTTCAATAATTTTCAAAACTATTTTTTTTTTTGTATTTGGAGTGTAAATGAACTACATCAAATTCAGGATCAACAAAAAACTCAGAACTTGATATTAAGGTTGATTTAAAAGTTAACAAAAATGTATCTTCTTCTTACTCCTCTGGGTTTCACATAACCTTTTTTTTTTTTTAAATTTTTTATTCTTTATTATACCACCGTGAGACATACAATTACAAAGGTGCAATTGGTTCTTGGTATACAGTATTCCAGCCCCATCCCTCCACCAGTACCCCATTTCCACCACCAATGTACTCCACCCCTCCCACTCCCCCCAGGCTGCCTTAATAGCGGTAGCCCTGCTTCCTCTCTTTCTCTCTATCTCTGATCTCTCTCCCTCTTCTTTTACACATTGTGGCTAGCCCTGCAGATATTTATTTATTTATTTATTTATTTATTCCACCTTTTCTCCTTTTTTTTTTTTTAATTGAAGGATGCTCATGTGGAGTCCTGGCTCCACAGGGTTCCAAGATGCACCCTCCACCCGAACCCATCTCCCATCACCAACGTCCTGTCTCCCTCCCCCCGAATCCCAACCACCCGGCGGGGCTCTATATGTCATCTCCCTCCTCTGTATATCTCCCTCTCAGCAACCCCTCCTGCTGTTCGCAGAAGGCAGTGTACCAAAAAACATCATTGTTCACCACCCTTAGTGGCGGGGGCTGGGCTCGGCTTGGTCCCTGGTCGTGGGCATTCTCCCAGCGCTGGACAATGAAAATGGTGGCTAAGCGTGGTGGGCGAGTCCCCGGCTGCTCGGGCCCTCCGGGGCGGCGGGGCCCCTCCAAAGCCCTCTGCCCTCCCGGGTCCATAGTCGCTGAGGCCGGCGCGGCAGGCTCCCACCTCCCGAGCGTTGTGCCGGGGCCGTCGCGGCCTGGGGGGAGGGCTAGTCCATGGGGGGGAGGGGTGACCCGTCCGGGCGACTCCCAGTGCCCCGCCTCTTGGGCCGCCTACTGGGCTCGACGGCTTTGCTGGTCCTCGGTCGTGGGACATCTCCCAGCGTCTGCATGAAAATGGTGGTAGCGTGGTGGGCGAGTCCCGCTGCCCGGAGCGGGGCCTCCAAACCCTCTGCCTCGGTCCCTAGTCAGCTGAGGCCGCCGAGCCAGGCCCCGCCCCAGCCGTCTAGACTGGTCGGGCCGCGGCCCTGGCGGGGCGGGCTAGTCTGTGGGGGGGGGGGGTGCGCCGCCCGTGGCGCTCCATGCCGCTGGGCCACTATTGGGCTCGAACGGCTGCTGGTCCTCTGGCGGTGGGCTTTCCCGCGTCTGGCATGTGGTGGCTGCGTGGTGGGCGAGTCCCTCGGCTGCTTCCGGGACCCTCCGGGGCGGCGGGCCCTCCCAAGCCCATCTGCCCTCCTCGGGGTCCTAGTCGCTGAGGCCCGCGCGGCCGGCTCCCGCTCCGGCCGTCTGAAGACTCTCACATAACCTTTGTTTTGGGTTTTACAGATGTTCTCTTACGTGTCTACCCAATTTAACATGGGCTATGCATTCTTGTGTTAGCATAGCGGCCTTTCAGACTTGCCCTCCAGAAAGAGATTCTAACACTTAAATTGCTCTGACTCAATCACAACACCCTTTCATCCAAAATTAAAATGTGCCATTTTCATTCCTCATCCAATAAGAACATAAGTACTTGATCCTCTAATGACTTATTCTCAGTTCACTCTAGATTGAGGTGAAAATTCCAGCCACTCACCACTTCCTTTTTTTTTTTTTTTTTTTGCTTTTTGGGTCACACCCGGCAATGCTCAGGGGTTACTCCTGGCTCTGCACTCAGGAATTACTCCTGGCGGTGCTCGGGGGACCATATGGGATGCTGGCGATCGACCCGGGACGGCATGGGCTGGCCGCGTACAAGGCAAACGCCCTACCCATTGGTCTATCGCTCCAGCCCCTCACCACTTCCTTCTGATATGTCCTTTATACAGGAATGGGTAAATGTCCATTTACAAAGGAATGTCTTAGTATAGGAATATTTTCTCTGTGTGACCTTCTTAACTTCTAAACAACAAATTGCGCAGATTTTTTTTTTAACATTTTATTATACCACCATGAGAAATACAATTAAAAAGATATGCTCATGTTTGGGTTTCAGTTATACAGTATTCCAGCACCCATCCCTCCACCAGTGCCCATTTCCCACCACCAATGTCCCCGATTCCCTCCTCCCTCCCATAGCCTGCCTCTATGGCAGGTTCTTTATCTCTTTTCCGTCTCTTTCTCTTTTCCTTCTCTTACACATTGTGGATTGCAATGTATACGTTTAGAGGGGTATCATGTGTATCTTTTGCCTGTGTTCAATGCTCAGTTCTAGGTTGGTATTAGCACTTTTCGACAATTATGTGCATAAAATTTTAATATGAGATGTGTTCTGTTCCTTGAGGGGTGAACTATATGTTCATCCCCACTTTACATCACATTTTGTATGAGACAAAGGGGTTGGTTTTGTTGCTATTGCTCCCTCTTTCTATGGATGGCTTGATTTTGGAGCCCACCCTTCTTTTATGGGTCTTTGAAGTAAATGATCCTATTATTGCTTAGAAAGTAACTGGATTCTAATCCTATCCAAAGAGTCATAAGGGCTGTCTGCTGGAGTTTCTGAGGAAGATTTGTTTCACCCTACAAAGGGGATCTGCTGAGAGAACAGGCTCCCTTTGTTGTTCCTATAGTTCTCTCTAGATGTTTGATGTACCTAGGTGTGATGCTTGGAACAGATCAGCCCTCTTGGGACCCAGGGAAACTGCAGTTCTGAGGACAAATCTGTCATATCAAGGGCTCAGAGCAGAAAGATGGCAAGAGCTTGGGACTTCAATGACATTGTTGGGCTACTGCATTAAACATCCACTCTCTCTGAGGGCTTCTTGTTTGTCAGATTACAATGTTTCCTTGTTATTCAAATCATGACTGGGTTGAGGTTTCTGCTTCCTGGACGTGTCGTTTTTCCAGAGACCAGTTTATTTCCTGAATGCAGACTAAATCACCTCGGTTGTGAGAGCCTTGGTAGTTTCTTAAAATGCCAATTGCTTCCCTACCCCTGCAGACGAACCACTTCTCTCCACCCACCATTTTCCACAGCAGGGGTTGTTCTCCAAACGCATCTATCAGAAATTTCTTTTCTGCCCCCTGAGCCACTAAATCAATTCCTCCCTTTAAATCTTACTGCAGCAGACCCTTTCTCGTCAGCATTTGATTAGCTCCCTCTGATAGCTTGCATGAAGGATGCTCTATAAAAGTGAGTTATGCTGTACTGTGTTATATTGCTCCACCCTGGGGCCCAGTAGGAATCATGGGAAACAGATGAGCCCAGAGGTCAGAGGCATAGGCTGCAGAGGAAACCTGTGGAGGGACGGCAACACTGTGACCCTCTCAGGGACACACGTCAAAGCTCCAGTAGTCTCCAGACTCTCAAAGGTATAAACTGGAAGTAAAACGCTAGTTTATGTGACAGTCTGGTAGCCCCAGGGATGAACTACGGAGTTTCATCACTATAGATCATAGGATTTTAAATAAGTGTGATCTTCCAGGAGCTGAAATATTCTTTGAAAACAAAACACACCATAAAAGCCCAAGAATGAGATCTCCCTTGGATGCGTACCAGTTTGAGCCTTTGTTTGGAGTCTTCCCCGACTCCCAGAGAGTCCCTTTGTATGATTCGAGGCAAAGGAAGAAGCCATGAGACCTATCATGGAAACTAGTGTGAATTTTCATTTGCCTTGCAATGATTCACTCAAGAAGACCCTTTAGACTGGTTATTCACCACAGGGCACAAGGGTCACACCTGGATTTGGGGGGGAAGCATTTCTAGGCTTCCGTGAAAATAGCCTTCTGCCTTATTTTTTGTGGCATTTTCTTCTCATAAATTCAACATGCTGCATTTTCTGGCAATATTTGCTTTTCCTACTTTTCTCCACTAGCTGATTTTGTTTCTTCATCTAGTATAACCCAACTCTGGCAACTCCCTTAAGCTTCTCCTGAACCTCTTTACTGCTTCAGACCACATGCCATTCCCCTGGCATGAGACTTCCCTGATTCTCTCAAGAGGAAGTTTCTGAAGTACATCTGGTCTTGAATTTGTCACTGCTGGAGAGACTCCTTGAGTCTTGGTTTCCTATACAAAGAAGAAGCTAATAACACTTGAAGGCTGTTGGGAGAATTGATTCCTCATACATTTTAGGTGCTCAAAAATATTTTTCTAGGGGCTGAAGAAATAGTACAGCACGTAGTGTGATTGCCTTGTATGCAACCAACCCAGGTTCAATTCCCAGCATCCGCTATGGCCCTTGGAGCCTGCCAGGAGCAATTTCTGAGTGAAGTACTAAGAGTAAGCACAACTTGGTGTGGTCCCCAAAACAAGCAAGCAAAAATTCTGTATTCTTCCTTTCTCTTATCTGAAAGTGAGTTTTTCGTCTTTAATATTACCTCTTTCCAGAGAAGCCAAATAAACAGAATCAAAAATGAAAATGGGGACATCACAACAGAAACCACAGAAATCCAAAATATCATCAGAGATTACTTTGAGAGTCTGTATGCCATGAACCATGCGAACCTAGAAGAAATGGATAAATAACTGAGGTCCTATAGCCTTCCATAGTTGAAACAAGAAGACCTGCAATACCTGAATAAGCCTATTACCATCGAGAAAATTGAAAAAGTAATTAAGAGTCTGCCCAAACACAAAAGCCCAGGTCCAGATGGATTCACTACTGAATTCTCCCAAGCCTTTAAGGAGGACCTATTGCCAGTCCTTTTCAAGCTCTTCCAGGAAATAGAAGGAACAGAAACACTCCTAAACAGCTTCTACAAGGCACATATCACCCTGGTACCCAAAAAAGGCAGAGATAACACACAAAAAAAGAAAACTACAGACCAATCTCCCTGATGAACACAGATGCTTAGATCTTCAACAAAATACCAGCAAACAGAATCCAAAGACTCATAAAAAAGATTATACACCATGAACAAGTAGGATTCATCCCAGGAATGCACGGATGGTTCAACATTTACAAGTCAATCAACAGGACGTGCAGCTTGCTGGGAAGGCACCTGTGGTAGAGCCCCAGGCCTGGGCAAAAGGTGGAACTACAACCCCAGAAGTCCGAGCGGAAGTGGAAGTAAACAGACATTTTGAACTCTCACAATGGCCTGTCTCTGCCTCGGGTATTCTCCCTGGGGGGTGCGGCTGGCCAGGCGGGCACCTGGGGTCGTGGTAGAGCCCCAGGCCTCGGCAAAAGGTAGAACTACAACCCCCAGAAGTCCGAGCGGAAGTGGAAGTAAACAGACATTTTGAACTCTCACACCGGCCTGTCTCCGCCTCAGGTATTCTCCCTGGCTGGGTGGGTGGCTGATCACGCAGCCACTTATTAATACAAAAACTAGGAAATTCAACACCAAGGGAAGGTAATAACCTCAAGAAAAAAGAAACAGTATTCTAGAGGACTCTATCCCTGAACACTGCAACACTAGTGGGAAACAACGCAGATCCCCAGTTCAAAGAACAGATGAAGAAATCAACCCTGAAGACTCAAAAAAGAATGCAGATGTGCATGATCTCTCTGACAAATAATTTAGAGAAGAAATTGGTAGGATGTTTAAGGAACTCAATGAAAAAATGGAGCAGATGTCCAATAAAAAACAAGAGAACATAAACATAGCAGTTGAAAGGGCAGTCAATAAATTATGGGTGGAAATGAGAGCAGAAATGAGAATCATGCAAATAGAAATATCATCGCTTAAAAACTCAGTAGATGAAGTGAAAAAACAATAGGGGCTCTCAACAGTAGGATGACAGCAGAGAAAGAGAGAATCAGTGAGACTGAAGATGAGCTGCAGAAAGCACTTAGAGAACTACATAAGATGGAAAAAAGACCGGAAAATGGATCAGCAACAGAACAGAGAACAATGGGATGAAACCAGGTGGAACAACATAAGAATCATCGGAGTCCCAGAGGGTCAGGAAGATAACCCCAAGGAAATTAAAACAGTTAAAAACATCCTGGCTGAAAAGTTCCCGAATTAAAGGACGAAGGCATCCAGATCCAAGAAGCCCAATGTGTACCAGCAAGAAGAGACCCCAGTAGAAAGACCCCCAAGACACATCCTAGTCAAAGCAATGGATGCCATAGACAGAGACATAATTCTTCAGGCAGCAAGATCGAAGAAGGAAATTGTATACAAAGGAGCATCCATTCGACTTTCAGCTGACTTCTCAGAAGACACCCTCCAAGCCCGAAGGCAGTGGTGGGATATAGTAAAAAAAACTCAATGAAATGAATGTCTCAGCAAGAATTCTTTATCCGGCTAAACTCTCACTCAGATTTGAAGGACAGATATACAACTTTTTGGATAAACAACCGCTTAGGAACTTTGTAAAATCAAAACCAACCTTAAAAGAAGGACTGAAAGATCTACTCTAAGACAAGACAAAACCCAAAAGAACAACCAACCTATATAGAAAGATGGCACAAAATCCCATGACAATAATATCTCTCAATGTCAATGGTCTAAATGCACCAGTTAAGAGACACAGATTGGCAAAATGGATCAAAAAATTGAATCCGACATTCTTCTGCCTTCAAGAAACACACCAGAGCAATTGGAGCAAAGACAGGCTCAAAATAAAAGGCTGGAAAACAATCCTTCACTCAAACAACCCATCCAAAAAGGCTGGGTTAGCCATACTGGTATCCGACAACATAGACTTCAGGCTGAAGAAGGTCAGAAGGGACAGTGAAGGTCACTTCTTAATAGTCAAGGGATACATATATCAGGAAGAAATCACGCTATTAAACATATATGCACCCAACGAGGGGCCAGCAAAATACCTAAAACAACTACTAATGGACTTCAAAGAAGACATTGACAGCAACACAATTGAAGTTGGAGACTTCAACACTGCTCTACCAACCCTGGATAGATCAACAAGATTGAAACTTACCAAGGAAATACTGGTAGATTTATCTTCAAAAGAAGAGATGGAAGAAAGAGGGCTGGTAGACATATACAGGGCATTTCATCCCCAAAAAGCTGAATACACTTTCTTCTCCAGTGTACATGGAACATACTCCAAAATAGATCACATGCTGAGCCATAAATCAACCTCCATAAAATCAAGAAGATAGAAAATGACCAAATTTTTTTTTCAGACCATGATGCACTGAAAATAGAAGTTAATTGTACACAAAAACGGAGATCAAGACCAAGTACCTGGAAACTAAATAGCTCACTGCTGAACAACCAGCAAGTCATAAAAAGAAATCAAAGAGGAAATCCAAAGATTCCTGGAAATAAATGAGCCTGAAGACACAAATTACCAGAACTTGTGGGATACAGCAAAAGCAGTGTTAAGAGGCAAGTTCATAGCTCTTCAAGCATTCATCAGAAAAGAAGAAAAGGCCATCACAAACAGTCTGACTTCACAACTTAAGATCTTAGAGAGTGATCAACAAACGGAGCCCAACCCAAGCAGAAAGAAAGAAATAATAAAACTTAGAGCAGAAATCAATGAGATGGAATGTCAAAAAACAATCCAGAAGATCAACGAAACCAAAAGCTGGTTCTTTGAAAAAAATAAACAAGACTGACAAACCACTTGCAAGACTTGTAAGAAAAGGAAAAGAGAGAACCCAAATAAATAGAATCAGAAATGAAAACGGGGACATAACAACAGAAACCACAGAAATTCAAATGATCATCAGAGATTACTATGAGAGCCTGTATGCCACGAAACAAGAAAACCTAGAAGAAATGGATAAATTCCTGAATTCCTATAGCCTCCCAAGTCGGCAACAAGAAGATTTGGAATACTTCAACAAACCTTTCTCCATCGAGGAGATGGAATCGGTAATCAAAAGTCTCCCCAAACACAAAAGCCCAGGTCCAGATGGATTCACCAGTGAATTCTACAAAACCTTTAAAGAGGACCTACTCCCAATTCTTTTCAAGCTCTTCCAGCAAATTGAAGAAACAGAAACACTCCCAAATAGCTTTTTACGAGGCACATATCACACTGATACCCAAAGCAGACAGAGATGTCACAAAAAAAGGAAAACTACAGACCAATCTCCCTGATGAATACAGATGCTAAGATCTTCAACAAAATAATAGCAAATAGAATCCAAAGAGTCATCAAAAAGATTATACACCATGACCAAGTGGGATTCATCCCGGGAATGCAAGGATGGTTCAACATCCGCAAGTCAATCGACATAATACATTATATCAACAAAAAAGAAAAATAAAAACCATATGATCATATCAATAGATGCAGAGAAGGCATTTGACAAGATTCAGCACCCGTTCATGATGAAAGCTCTCCGTAAAATGGGGATTGAAGGAACCTTCCTCAAGATAATACAGGCCATCTACTACAAGCCCACAGCGAGCATCATTCTCAATGGGGGAAAAACTGAAAGCCTTCCCCTTAAGATCAGGGACAAGACAAGGCTGCCCACTCTCACCACTTCTATTCAGTATAGTACTGGAAGTACTTGCCATAGCAATCAGGGAAGAAAAAGACATTAAGGGCATCTGGATAGGAAGGGAAGAAGCCAAGTTATCACTATTTGCAGATGACATGATATTATACCTGGAAAACCCAAAACTCTCTACCCAGAGGCTCCTAGAAATAATACATTCCTATAGTAGAGTGGCAGGGTACAAAATCAATACCCAAAAGTCAATGGCCTTCCTCTATGCAAACAGCGAAAGAGAAGAAAGGGACATTAAAGAAACTATCCCATTCACAATTGCACCGCAGAAAATCAAATACCTAGGAATCAGTTTGACAAAGAATGTAAAGGATCTCTACAAAGAAAACTACAAAATGTTACTTCAGGAAATAAAAGAAGACCTGAGGAAATGGAGACACATTCCCTGCTCATGGATTGGAAGGATTAACATTATCAAAATGGTAATACCCCCTAGAGTTTTATACATATTCAATGCGGTCCCTATAAAGATACCCAGGATGTTCTTCAAAGAAATTGAACAAACATTCCTGAAATTTGTATGGAATAATAAACCCCCACGAATAGCTAAAGCAATCTTTGGGGAAAAAAAAGATGGGAGGTATCACTTTCCCCAACCTCAAGCTCTACTACAGAGCAGCTGTAATTAAGACAGTGTGGTATTGGTATAGAGACAGACCCATAGACCTATGGAATAGAACTGAATATCCTGAAACACACTTTCAAATATACAACCACTTAATCTTCGATAAAGGAGCAAAAGATATTAAGTGGAGATAAGAAAGCCTCTTCAACAAATGGTACTGGGAAAACTGGGCATCTACGTGTAAAAAAATGAACTTAGACCTCCTTCTAATGCCATGCACAAAAGTCAGATAAAAATGGATTATAGATCTCAACATCAGACATGAATCTATAAGGTACATTGAAGAAAACATAGGAGAAGCACTCTACGACATCGAAACTAAAAGTATCTTTAAAAACGACACACCACTGAACAAGCAAATGGAAGCAAAGATAAACAAATGGGATTATATAAAATTGAAAAGCTTCTGCACCTCAAAAGAAACGGTGACCAAGATACAAAGACAATCCACAGAGTGGGAAATGATATTCACCCAATACCTATCTGACAAGGGGTTAATATCCAGGGTATATAAGGCACTGGTAGCACTTCACAAGAAAAAAACAGCCAACCCCATCAAAAAATGGGGAGAAGAAATGAACAGAAGCTTCCAAAAAGAAGAAATTCGAATGGCCAAAAGGCATATGAAAATGGTGCTCTTCATCTTTAATCATCAGGGAGATGCAAATCAAAACAACAATGAGGTACCATCTCACACCGCAGAGATTGGCACACATCCAAAACAGCAAGAACAACCGGTGCTGGCGTGGATGTGGGGAAAAAGGGACTCTGATCCACTGTTGGTGGGAGTGCCGACTGGTCCAGCCCTTTTGGAAAACAATATGGGCATTCCCCCGAAAACTAGATATTGAGCTCCCATTTGATCCAGCAATAGCACTCCTGGGAATATAACCAAGAGACCGAAAAACACATAGCAGACACACTATCTGTGCTTCTTTATTCATCTCTGCACTATTCACTATAGCTAGAATCTGGAAACAACCTAAATGCCTGAGAACAGAGGACTGGCTAAAGAAACTGTGGTTCATCTACACTATGGAATACTATGCAGCTGTCAGAAAAATAAAATTATGAAATTTACCTGCAAATGGATGGACATGGAGACTATCATGCTGAGTGAAATTAGTCAGAAGGAAAAGGACAGATATAGAATGACTGCATTCATTAATAGGATATAAATAGATACCAGTGCTTTACTAAATGTGGGATATGGTAATGGCAGATTAAAACTCACCATTGAATATACACAAAGAGACTTAAGTGATAAACTCTAAATATCTGCAGGGCTAGCCACAATGTGTAAAATAAGAGGGAGAGAGATGCAGAGACAGAGAGAGAAAAGAAAGGGAAATGGGGGTACCTGCTATTGAGGCAGCCGGGGGGTGGGCGGGAGGGTGGGGTACATTGGTTTTGGAAATGGGGCACTGGTGGAGGGAGGGGTGCTGGAATACTGTATTACGAAGAACCAATTATGAACCCCTTTGTAATTGTATGTCTCACGGTGGTATAATAAAAAATCAGAAGAAATAAATAAAATAAAATTCCTTTAAAAAAAAGAAAATCAAATACCTACAAACCAGTTTGACAAAGAATGTATAGGATCTCTACAAAGAAAACTACAAAGCGTTACTTCAGGAAATAAAAGAGGACCTGAGGAAATGGAGACACATTCCCTGTTCATGGATTGGAAGGATTAACATTATCAATATGGTAATACTCCCTAGAGCTCTATATAGATTCAATGCGGTCCCTATAAAGATACCCGTGATGTTCTTCAAAGAAATTGAACAAACATTCCTGAAATTTGTATGGAATAATAAACCCCCCACGAATAGCTAAAGCAATCCGGTGGGAAAAAGAAGATGGGAGGGGTATCAGTTTTCCCAACCTCAGGTTCTACTACAGAGTAGTTGTAATTAAGACAGTGTGGTATTGGTATAGAGACAGACCCATAGACCTATGGAATAGAACTGAATATCCTGAAACACACTCTCAAATATTCAACCACTTAATCTTCGATAAAGGAGCAAAAGATATTAAGTGGAGATAAGAAAGCCTCTTCAACAAATGGTGCTGGGAAA